>CAOKZL010004671.1:0-24501 GCA_948472985.1 Iguana delicatissima | reverse complement strand
AATGATCTGACAACAAGGGCTCTTCTCCTTTCTCCATACAGGAGATGACCCCAGGTTGGGGAACTGGAAATTAAGTAACTAGAAAGGGAACAAGAAGGATCAGGAACCCACTGCAAAAGAGAATGACACTTCCGTCCATTTTGGAGTGCAATTTTAAAAATCCTTCCAGTTTACTGTACCAAGCAAGCCTCACCACTCACTAACTGGTTTGATATTTAGATTAATTATTTGTTCAACAGTGGTGTAGAAGGCTTGAAAAATTGTCCAGAGTGCTCGGCAGAGCACAGAGTGACAAGGCACAATCACTTGTGCCCCTGGAGCGTTTGGCTGCGGCCCGTGACATTCCCACCAGTACCACAAATCTCCCAAACCCATTTTTTAATAAATCTCTCAATTTTCAGAATTTTTCTGTGTGTGTGTGTTTGAAGAGGGCAGAGAAAGCCCCTTAACAGCATTTAAACAGGCTGAGCCCCCAGGGGAAGCCTCTCACAATGCTTCAGATGCTATTTTGGGGTGGATCTTCCCAACGGCAGTGGGATTTGGTAGCACTGGTGGGAGAGGGTGAAGGATCTGAAGTGGAAACCTGGTCCCTGTGTAATTACTGAGCCCTGAACTACTGAACCACTTGATTTTCCTCTAGCTTGTTGGTTAGAAATGCTGTGACATTTGCCCCAGTTGAAAATACATTTGCTGAGCGTGGGGAAGCACCTGGGGAATGACTTGGCAAGTCATGGTGTAATCCCTAGGGGACACGTAGTAAGGGCTGAGTCATGATAATGTGAAATCGTGGCAAGGGGTTGCACCGGCCATTGTCCCTGGCTGATGACCCATCAGTGCGTGTGTATAAAAGAGGAGAGCCCAGACTTTCTGTCTCTCTGACTCCGAACCTCTGTCTGAGGGAACCTCTGCTTGATGTATCTGTGATGCTGAATCTATGGCCCTTTCCACACGTGGGGCGGGTAAACGGGGTGGGCGCACGCAGGGACGGATCTTACCTCAAAACGGGTTGCTCCGTCCCCGCGGGGAGCGCGCGTTTGCCGCTCAAAACGGCAGCGAATTTCAGCGGCATTCAGTGGCGCCCAAAATGGTGGCCGCCGGCTTCCAGCGGTGCTCCGCCAATCAGGGCAGTGCGCCAGCCAGAAGCCCGCCCCCGGGCAGCTCCGCAGAGATGCGCTAACGCGTCCCTGCAGTTCTAAACAGGGCGCGGCGAAGGGTAGCGCGCGCTAGTCACATAAAAACCACTTGAGAAGTGGTTTTTATAAGACTCACAGCGCCACCCCCACGGCTGCGTGAGGGCAGTTTGAGGTTTAGAACCTCTCATTTGCGAACCGCCCTCGCGCACCTCGCGGTGTAGAAGACCTCCTGGGAGGTCGCCCTAGCACGGGCAATATGCCCGTGTGGAAAGGGCCTATGACTGTGGATCTGCGCATTGTGCGTACAGATGTATATACTGCAACTTTGAAGATAAAAGCCTCCAGATATTTTGGATGACAAACTCTGTGTCCGTGAGTTTACTAACCAGTGGGTAGAGGGGTCAGAGCTGATGCTGCAAGTTACACTCTGCTGCACATGTTTTTGGTAACTCGGCTATGTTTCATGCTTGCCTCTGGGACATGTTTTGTCCAGAGCGCAGCGGTTCCAGGGAGGATTTTGTGCTGGTGCTGTAAATCAATCTCCCATCATAGCTTGCCATCGTACGGAAGATTATATCAGTGAAACTGGGCCATATTGTCATATTTCCCTCCCTGGTGACTTTGAGGAGGTCTTAATCCAACCCTGGACGTCCAGTGTTGAGCTCTTGCACAATGCTTGAGAGAGAGTAATGTCTTGGGCTGGCCTGTGAAGCCACAGAGGCATGAAAAAAAAAAGCTTACTATAATCTAATTACTATCTGGGCAGAAAAGGAGAGAGCAAGATCTTGAGTCTGTGGATCTTCTTTTGCTTTTGTGGAATTATTTCAACTTGTGCAATTGTTTGATGTAATTTTACTGTTGTTTCAGCACGTATATCCTTCCTCAACATTACACGGGCAACAAAAATATCTTAGGAAGCAGAACTGGAATGGAGGGGTGGAGGACGGAATGTAAGTGAGAAAATCTTTCTTCCCCACCACCCTCTCAGGCACACTGGGGGAGAGAGGGAGTTCCAGGAGAAAGCCTGAGAGCCAGTTATTCACTAAAAGAGTTTTCCAGGAAACCACGGGGGAGTGGAGGAAAGAGACTTTCTGGTGTGTGTGTGTGTGTGTGTGTGTGTGTGTGTCAAAGTTTGTCTGTGACTTTGTGTCAGGCAGGCAAAGGCCTTGTACGATTGGCTGCGTGAGGGGAAAAGACCTCACATGATTGGCTGACAGTGAAGATTCTGTGGAATCCTGGAGTTGGCAGTTTAGGGAGGGGCCTTTAGAATTCTCAGCCAGAGGGCTCTTGGGCCTCAGGCCAGTTGCTATGGAGACGAGGCCTACCAGGAGGAGGAAGGGCAGTGTATTCTTTCAGAAACCGAATCTTGGTTTCCCCACAAGAAGCTTTTTTCGGGAGATGGAAAGATACAGACAAATGGTTACAGTATGAAGACTTATTAGACACGACAGAAGATGTGAAGGTGAAATCAAGAGAGAAACTGGAAACTGAAGGAATAAAATTAAGCTGGTTTCCCTATAGATAGCTAAAGGAAAGGTTCCAAATGGATGTACAAACCTATGGAATACAGCAAAAGGAACAAATTCATTTACTGCGATGTTAAGAGAAAATCCACCACATTTATTAGCATAGCTGTATAAAGAAATTTTACACCAAGAATGTGAGGAGGAGACAGTTAAAGCGGTAATGATACAATGGGCACAAAATGTTGGACGCTCAACACAGTTAGAATGGTGGGAACAGAGTTGGCAATGTACACAGAAATTTACTGCTGCTCAAAACTTAAAAGAAAACTATTACAAACTATTTCATAGATTGTACATGACACCAGAAAAATTAAAGACAATTTACAAGACGGGTACAGGTTAATGTTGGAAATGTCAAGAGAACTCCAGTACACTATGTCACATGTGGTGGTCACGTCCCAGAGCACAAAAATACTGGAAAGAAATACACAAGAAAATAAGTTTGATTTTGAAGATCCAATTTGGGATGACACCTGAATTCTACTTGTTAAACATGACACATATATTAGATGGAATGTCAGTTAAGAAATACTGGAGAATAATATTGTACATGGTGACGGCGGCCCGCATTGAGTACACACGACTTTGGAAAAATGAAACCACACCTACAATTCAACAGTGGTGGACAACTTTTATGTAAAATAGAAAGGTGGATATACTTACACAAAGACTAAAAGGGAAATCAGACGAAGACATTAATAAAGAGTGGAAGATTGTTACAGATTTGGGTGGGGGTAGACAGAAGGTAATACATTTTTCATGATATCAATTACTATTCAAGTTAATAGTCAATGAGATATCATGTAACAAGTAAAGTAGAGACATACAGCAGGAACTAACAAATTATAGCTTATTAACATTTTATTGTGATACGTGGTATAATAAATAGAGGAAATATTAATAATTGTTATCCAGAAAGGTAAGGGAGAAGGAAAAACATTTCATGTAAACATTGCAGAGATAATTGTTTGTTTTATTTGTTGAAATTTGAATAAAAATTACTAAAAAAAGAAAAAGAAAAAGAAACCAAATCTTCTGTATGCTAACAACTCTGAATACAGATTGGATTGGGGAATATGGGGATAAGTTAGAGATACTAGAAAAGGCCAGTTGCCATGGTGATGAGGTCTAGCAGCAAGGAGGAGGACAGTATATTTCCTCAGGAACCCAACCTTTGTATATTAACAACTCTGAATACAGACTCGATGGGCAATATGGAGAAAAGTTACAGGTTCTGTAATAGACCGGGTGCTATTGAGGTGAGGCCTAGTAGCAAAGAGAAGGACAGTGTATTCCTTCAGGAATCCAAACTGTATATGTAAATAACTCTGAATACAGATTGCATTGGGAAATACGAGAAAAAGTTAAAGGCACTGGAGAAGACAGTTTGGTCAGTTCTTAAGAGGAAAATAAAATCCTAGCCAATGCTGGGTAAATATACACACACACGTGTATATGAGCACAATGTGGGAGAAAAAGTGTTCCAGAAGAAGACCTGAGAGCCAGTTAGAGAGAGAGAGAGAGAGAGAGAGAGAGAGAGAGAGCAAAATACCATTTAAATGAAAGGATGTTAAAGCAGTATCTGCTCACACTGCAATCATCCATTTAAAAAAAAATCTAATTACTGTCATTTAGCAAAGCAAATAATAAGAGAAGCTTAAAAAGGTTTCTAAAATGATTTCTTAATATTTGCTTTGTAGTGCTATACTCTTACTTTTTCTTCAACTCAGCATTATAGTAGTGTTCATCATAATGCTAATTTTACAAAAAAGGGAGGGGAGGCTTTTCTCATCACCTCCATTAACCATATTGCTAAAACAAGAGTATTTGGAAATAGTTTTCTTTCTTCAGCCTCCACAATTAAAGAAGTATCTAAACTGGTAGTACCATACCTGGAAACTGGGAAAAGCCATTCCCCATCTCCATCTTCCTGTCCGCCTGTTTGCCTGCCTACTTGGTGATGCATAACAGAAGTACCCCCTCCCATAACATATGCACAGTCTTTGTTGAGGCATCACCTTGAAAGAACTGATAGAAGCACGCCCTGAACAGAAGTTTGTTTGGTAGTTTGTTCATTCAGAAGAATACAGCTAGCTCTCCACATTAGCTAGGGTTAGGGGCATAGGACCCCCACAAAAGTGGAAAAATCACAACTACCAGCATATGTGTGTGCATGTCTAGGGGAAGGGGACTGAGGCATGGTTGAAGGTCCCATGAAGACACACCCAATTCCTACGAAGCAGGAAGCCTTCAAAGGGCAGGATTCTGGCTCACATCGTTGCACTCCTCTGTGAAGTTGAGAAGAAAAGGTGGCATCACTGACAGTGCTAGCCAGAGCTTGAAAAAGTTAAATTTTTTGGATTAGAACTCCCAGAATTTCCCATCTAACATGGCCAGTTCTAAAACTAATGGTATTCTTCCATGGCTGTGATCTTTTCAGTGCATTAGGAATACATAAATGTGTCTATATTGGGCACACTTCACCCATTTTGAAGGAAATGCCGAAAAACTGGAGGGTATTCCACAATAAGCTTCTCAAATCTCAGTGCCTGGACCCCCTTTTCCACAGACATTAGCAAAATGGAATTAGTCAGGCAACCACTCCTCTGTTCTCTCAGGAGCAGTCTTTGCAAAGACATTTTTTTTTTACAAGAGCTGGAGAAAGGTGGGTTTCCCCCGCCCCAGGTCATTCTATGGTGTAAGAAGCAAGGCAGAGGGAGGCCATCCCCAGGTCACTGCCAATCAGAATTTCATAGCATGGCTACAGCATGGAGAGCAACATCTCCCTTGAGGAACTTATAAAGTCTGGGAGTAGGGGCAGCACCCTGGGCCACGAAACAAGAGAGGCTACCTGGCACCTCTTCCTTTCCCCCAATCCCTTCCCAGCCTTGTTCTCTGGTAGGAGAAACTGCAGCAAGAAAAGCAGCTCATGTTGGTTGGAAGGAGATTTCATCCACAGACTCCCATCTTGTTGAGTTGGTCCATCTCTCCTGTCCCTTTTTGGCAGCAGTTCACGCTTGCCCGGACAGTGTCTCAACTGATTCTTGGGGCCAAATCCAGGCATCACGGGAGTATTGGTTGCTCCACAATCCACTGCCACACAACCCCCTCAGACACGGGGAGGCCTTGTGGGGCCCACGGGCTCTGCCACTGGTTCCTCCTGCCTCCGCTGGCACTGAGCTATGACCTCACAATGCCTGGGAGGCGTGGCTGGTAGAAGAGAAGCTGTTCTCTCCTTTCATTGGCCTCTGTAACCTCCTATGCAAATCACCAATGCCAGACGGGCAGGTAATGCCAACGTAAGTTCCGCAGCCCACTCGTAACGGGCAGGGGGTAAGGCTGCTCCCTGAATTCAGCACTAGCTGTAGCTTCTATGCCAACCTTAAGGCCTCTTCTGTTGCATGATGTATGTCCGGAAATATTACGCCCTCCGACCAAACTGTCCATTTATGCAGTGTCTCTCTGATGAGCAAAGAGTAGTGTTACCACTGCGTTCTGGCCTGGCCTTTGGTGAACCAAAGATATCATTTTGATGTCATAATTCGGCCCTACTCTGCCACCAGCCAAGTATTTGTGAGGCCCGCCAAACAAGCGCGAAGCTAGACATGGCTATTACTTGCTGCTCCCACCAAATCAAGCCAGATATTACCAGATCTGCTTTAGGGGACCTCCCGAAACAAACACCTTCATTACATATGCAGGCTATTACAAAGGGACCCTCTGTCCTGAGAGGACACCCTGGCAAGCTAGGTACTTAACTGCCCAGCTAGACGCATTTACATACCAGCTATGCTATTGTCAATTCGGACTTTAACTCAATCATGCAAATTCTGACCTTTCGGAGGCTTTGTCTCCAACCCAAAACATATTGTCTTTGCCCAAGACCAGACTAGCCAGCAGTTGTTCTTTCCCCTATAAAAATCCCCCACTTTTGAGAGCTCTATGGAACTCTCGCGGGATTGTCCGAACTTCACTTTGCCTTGCTGCTGCTCAGTTCAGCAGATTCCCCTCGGCCGCCACGCCGGGTTTCCACTTCTTCAATTAGGCTTCTCCAGGACTGCAGGACAGATGGTGTATCACCCATTCCCCTTGAAATTGTCTTTTCCTTTCTAGTTAGGAGTGTGTTTGTGTTTTTCTTTAATAACTGTTTAATAAATCTTAATTGTTGTTTAAACCATTTGCCTCCTCACTGACTTGATGCTGTAGACAAAGGGTAAAAGATCCTACTGCGTTGCCCTGCCTCTCGTTAGCCTACAGAGTGCTCCAGCTAATTTTCCCCATCTTTGCTTGTTGTTGTTTGGTTATTTGGGCACTCCTCCTGGGACCCCCAATTCACAGGGTAACAGAGTGGTGGAGCAACACGGGCAACCCTGGTACCCCTAATTTGAGAAGGAGTCGCGAACCTCCTCAAATCGCGCGGTACTGACTTAGGGAACAGTCAGTGAGTTTTCATAGAACACCGGTAGGCAGGTTAGTGTGTGTGTGTGACTTCTGTGTGTATGTGCACTATTTCTATCGGGTGGATATCTGTACCCCTCTCTTGTCTTGTCCTGGGAACCACGTCCCCATCTTGTGTCTATCGTGGGCTGGGATTGTACGTATTTTAGGCCTAGCATGTCAGGAACAGTCTACATGCATTCAACATCTTAGCAGTAAGGCACATAAGCAAGGAAGGAGCACCCCCACGTCTTTCGTTTTCCCCTTGTGAGTTCCCTTGTTTTTTTTGGTTTGGTTTCTATTGGAGAAGGCGCGTGTGGTGATTCCCAGCTTCTCAGTCTTGCGGGTGCATCCTGATATTGCCAGTTTGTTAGGATTGGGTGGTGAGTCCCAACCTAGCTGTGGGTTTAGCCCGAGGTAGAGGAGGCGCCCCTCACCCAGAAAGCCAGAATAGGGGCGGTTCAGTTTGGGTTCCTTGTCCCTCTTTCCCTGCTGCTTGGCCAGGCGGCATGGTAAGTTCCTTTGAGTTTGTCACCCCCCCTTCCAGTGAGCCTCGGAAGCGCTCCTGAGGGTTCCCGCCACCGGGCCTAGGTGGCCTCCCCGTCCCTGAACCATTGGCCTTGTCCTTTTGTCGTCAGTGCTGTCGAGGTGGAGAACCGGGCCTGAGCGCACAAAAGTGACCTTTGCTTGGGCAGGCTGGAGTTTGGTTCCTTTTCCCTCTTCCCTAGCAAAGTTCCAGTGAGTTCGTATTCCTCAGCTCCTCCAGGGGTCTAGGTGATCACTCCAGGTCCTGGTCCCATATTTCTGCAGGAAATTGTGTAGGAATTTGTGTTGTTGCTGTGTTGTGTAGGAAGTCTTGGTGTTGTGGTAGTATAGAGAGATGGCTAAGGAGAGCCCTGTTGTAGTTAAGGACCTCATGTGTGAGGAGGAGGTCCATGGGAAACTGGAGAGATGGGTTTTAGGCAAGGGCAGGTGCCCCTGGAAGGACTCTGTCTTCCAGACGGCCATCCTATCGCCTCCCTCCGAGAAGCGTAGGCCCTGGAGCATAAATCAAAGAACCCATTCGGGCCTTCGAAGGATTCGTTGGCAGCCTGGGGACTTTGGCTTGCAGCCAGAGACACCAGCAGTGCCCTAGTGGAGACCCGGGGAAGGCTAGCAGAAATGGAAATGGAGAATGCCCAGCTTCATGCAGAGATGGAGACCTTGCGAGTAGACAAGGTAACTTTTGCGTCCGTCGCGCAGGCCTCAGCCCACAAGTTGAGTGACCTCACCCTAGTTGCCCAGACTTGGAAGGAGAAACTGCGTGCATTAGAGGCTGAGCTTGATCATGCCCGGTCTGCGGCTCGTTTCATGGTTAGTCAGGTAAAGGAACAACAGGAGGCTATCAGTCATGCAGCCTGCCATAAGTAGACTGCTGCCTTGGAAAGTCAGCTCCAGACATGTAAGGCCTTAATTTCGGCGGTGTGTCCAGAGCTGGTCCCTAGTTTTGCCCAAGAGGACCCCTTGCCATCAGATGTCCTGGCGTCCTCCTCACACAATCTGGACTGGGAAGCCCCTAAGGTACCAGTCCACCCTATAGAGACACGGTCCACAACACGCAGGACTGTCCCTGCTAGTAATGGTGGTGAGGCAACCCAGGATACAACAGTCACTGAGACCAGAATCCCCTGGCGTGCCACCGAGGCAAAAGCAGTTGCCGACCAGTTGGGACCCTTGAACCGGTCCACCGGTATCATGTGGCTCAACGCGGTGACACATTCGCACCCGACAGCCAATGGTCAGGACCTGACCCAACTGGCTCGTCTTTGTATGTCCCCGTCGGACTTCCGACCCTTGAATCGGCAGTGGCAACCCGAGGCTTGGCTAAGCTCGAGTTGCACGCCTGGATGAGAGAGGTCATAAGGATCCTTTGGCCTGGACAGAGCATGAGTATGCTCTACGTCATGGAGCAGCAGGGTCCTCGAGAGAATCCTGAGGCTTACGTGGCGCGGAAGCAACTACTCGCGATTCTGGCCGAAAAGATGCCCCTGACGGCTTACGGGTACAATTTTGATCACGTTGAGTTCAAGACTCTATTGTACGGAGGCTTGAACCACGAGACAAGGTTGACCCTGGGCTTGGTGGACCCGGCCACAACATCCTGGGAAGAGTTCAGGAACAACCTCTGCAGGGTCGCTGACCTGTTGCGAGAGGCTGATTCCCAACATCCTCCCCCAAAGGCCAACAAGAAGGAACCTGGGAATTGGGAACCCATATTGGAGGTGACATACTCCAATTATGGACCCCATTCCCAACATAGGAAGTCCACGCTGAATTCCGTTCCTCAAAGGAACTGGAACTTGTGCCCCGCTCCCAGACAGGACAGGCAGTGGCAGGGAAGGGACTCCCGCAGTCAGCCCACTGCCCCCAAACCGCCTCCTGAGTCTGGTCCTCCCTGGGAAACGTCTGGCGGGTATGATCCCCCAACCCAGCTGGCTCCCTCGGATAGAGCTAGGATTTGGGGAATGCTGCGTACAGCTGCGTACAGCTGGAAAGCCCACTTTGGAGCTCCTGGAAGCTCTGGAGAGGCATTTGTTTGCGAGGGCCCACCAGCCGGTCCAGGCCATGACGAATGGCCTGCCTCCGGCTGGCAGTCACTCAGCTTTGGATTTGGACTAGGAGTGCCCTTGGTCCCGGGATCTCTCCCAGCGAGTTGTGGCTTGGCTGAAGCCCAACAGATGGGGTAGATCCAAGGTAACGGAGGGCACTGGGACCCATAGGGACAAGACTTCCGCCATGCCTCCTGCAGACTCCAGAGCAGTGCCAAAAGTGCTGCTCCCGAACCTGATGAGACAGGGTGAGCCCACTCCCGACGCTATCCGTTCGCCCGGATATGGCCGGGGGGGACCCCAACCTAAACCTTTCAAGGGAAACAAGCACCCAGGGCACAGTAGAAATAGACAGATTGTGCCTTCTTCTGGCTTAGCCCCAAGTGCGAATCCTGCCATCTCGGAAGTCGCTGTGCTTTCACAGCACCAAGAAGGATTGCACCAGGCTGAGGTTCAGGAGGAAGCCCCTTTGGAATTATACAAGGTACAGGACAGTTCCAGCCAGTGTGAGTGCCAGGAAGAGGAGAGCCCCCTGCCAGCAGAAGCCAGCCCCACGCTTCCAAAGCTCTCCCTTGTTCCTGCTTTGAGCCCCCAGCTAGAAACCAGCAGTTTCCCCCAGGATTTCCTTGAAGCAGTGGCCTAGAGAGTTCTTCCGCTCCATGCCAGCTATCTGGGAAATCTCAAGGGAGACTGGGGATTTAAGCAGCGCGAGGCTCCTGCCCAGCCAGAGCCTAGATTAGCAACGGCACTCACCCTGGCATCCCCCAACTTGACTCCACTTGCTCCCCTTTGCTGTAGTCCATCCAGCCTGGGAGAATTCCAAATGCCACATGGAGGCGGACCAGGCTACTGCCTCCCCCTCCGTAAAGTTGTTCTGGTGCCAGCTGGCTTTCACAGTCAGTGGCACCCAATGCCTTTTTACATTAGTGATCTTGAGAGGGGCCAAGGCAGTCCTTGGCTCTCTCTCGATCACCATCCAGCCACGAGTTCAGGAGGCACACGGGTTCAAGACCAGCCTCCTCTTTGATTTGTCCAAAAGGGTCTCCAGCAAGGAGTGGGCACTGCTGCTCTTGCGCGTAATTTTGGAGACCTACCAAATGTCACAAGTGAAGGAATGGAAGGGTCAGCCGGTTTATCCTGCATCGGTGGTCAGCCCCGAGCCAGAAGATCCTAGTGTCCAACGACCCAATGTGAGCCCTCTAATTTGCCAGACTTCCTTGATTTTGCAAGGAAGTGCCACCCCTTTAATTGGTCCGGGGCTTTTCCTATTTACGAGGCGTTCGACAACGGTTGAATGGCCCCCAGTTTGCGGAGCAGAGATGGAGTGGCACCCCTCCGAGCTCCCGGTCTGTGTATATATTTTGGCTGGTAGGGTCTTTTTGTTTTGGTGTTAGTTAGCTGCTTTCTTTTGGTTATGTGTTTCTTTCTTTTTACCATTTTGAGTGGGAGACCAGGAAGGGTCTCCCAGTTCTGGGTGGATGGTGTCACATAAAAAGAAAACTGTGAAACCCGCTACAGGCATTCTTGCCTTCAGAAAAAAGAAGCTCACACCTGAAACCAGCCAGCAACTTAACTGTCTTTATTGCGGGTAATAAATCAAGCTGGTTAAGTCACAGCAAAGCGAGCCATCTCTAAAAAAAAAACAGAAGTCAGACAAAAACCTTTTATGACCGTTTTAAGTAGGCATGTACAGTGCCCGAAAACACAGGATGCGTAACAAGTAAGAGACATAACACACGATCACAGCTGCAAGTTCCAGAAGACCAGATAACAAAGCCACTACACAGCATTACAGAACAACATTCTCAGGGGGAAAAGCTTTAGCCTGCTAGCCTAAACAATTTCTACCAGCAGTTTACTTTCCCCACACACTGGTACTGTGAAATTGTGAAGAAAGGAGTCCACTACATGTTTCATACATTGTGACACTCCCCTACTCCTTGCTTTAACTTTTCAGCCACTATGAACTGGAGACTCCATAAAAACCCCATTTGCTAACGGGCGGGGCCAAACCCATAGCAAAAAGTGGCTTAGTAAAACATCAGCTAAATTCTCCTCTGATGACACATAAGTGAGAGACATTTTCCCCTTTTCTCGTAAGTACTGTTTCACTTTGTGAAACTTGATGTCAATGTGTTTTGAACGAGAAGACATCCGGTAAGACCTGCCATTTGGATACAGGTTTGGGAAATCACAACAAATTTGTACTGGCATTTGTACAGACACATGCAGATCCTGTAGTAACTGTATAAACCATACTAACTCAGTACAGAGCGCAGACAGACTTACAAATTCTGTCTCTGTAGTAGATAAAGCAAGACAAGATTGTTTTTTATTTTTCCCAAAATTTTCGATCACCACACCACTGTATTTGACAACATAACCAGATGTGCTTTTGCGGTCTGAGGTATCCTCTGCAAAATCACTATCAAAAAACAGGAAAGGTTTAGGAACTTTTTAGGAAAAATGCACAGACAGTAATCAATAAAATTTTTAGGTACCTTAGTACCCTTTTCACACCCTGCCAATGATACTGGGTCAGTTTAGCACACGCTTTGCCCAAAATGTTGACACTTAGTGCAATGTCAGGCCGGCAGGGGGCCAGCTATGTACAAAAGACTCCCAATGACAGACTGATACAAGTGTATGTCAGGAAATAATTCTTCACTAAGATTTTTCATAAATCCTGGCACCATTGGAGTTTGAACAGCTTTGTAGTCAGACATTTGACACAACTCCAACAACTTCACAATCTTTTGTTTCTGACACAGCAGAAAACCATTTTCAACTCTTCGTACCTAAATTTCCCAAAAGAAAGTTTTAACTACCCCCCAGGTTTTTTGACCGGGAAATTTTTCCCCCCAGTTCATTTTCAAACATTTTCGCTTTCTTTTGTGTAGCACTGACCAGACACAGATCATCCACATATGCAAGGAAAATTTTCCCAAAATTTTCCCCCCCTTCCCCCCAAACATATACACAGGGATCAGCAAGACTTTTTTGAACCCACACCCTTGCAGGGTATTGTGTAAACACACATTCCAACACCTGGCTGATTGCCGTAACCCATAAAAAATTTTTCTAAATGCCAGACTTGACTTTCCCTACCTTCCACTACAAACCCATCAGGCTGAAGCATGTACACTTTTTCCCTCCAAGTCGGCATTAGATAGGCAATGGTGATATCAAAGTGTGTGATGACAGTTTTTTCTGAGCTGCTATGGAAAATACCAACCTGATAGACTGTGCTTTCACGGTTTGGGGAGTAGTCTGATCCAGATCACTAATGTCTTGTAAACCCGCATACCACTAGGCGCGCTTTATGTTTCACCCCGCCCATCAGCAGTGGGCTTTAACTTGTAGACTCATTTGCTGTCAATTGGCTTCACACCCTTGGGCAAGTACAAGGAGAATACACATTGTGCTGAACAATGGAATCCATCTCGCTTTGCACAGCATCCCACCAGGGTTCTGCCTGTTACTCAGGCATTTTTTTAACATAGCAAAGCACTGTGGCTCACAATTTTCACACACACACAAAATGTTAGAGAAGGAGGGAAAAAAGTTTAGGTGGAATTTCCTTTCGTTTTTTTTTTTTTGACCTTCTGGGGATGGGACGACCCGCAAAGACTTCTCCCTTTTTCCCCAGCACTGTGGAAAAACCTTTTTTACTGAGTACTTTTGCGTTCTTGTCCCTTTTGCAAGGCTCCTGCACATCCTTCCCCCTTCCCCCCTCCCCCCCCGTCCCCCCCCTTTTTTATTTTTAATTTAAAATGGGAGTGGGGGGGCTGGGGGAAAGGGTGGGGGACTGGGTGGGGGGGCCCGGGAAAACCGGGGGCAAGGGGGGGAAAACCAAAAAGCTTTCCCCGAAAAAAAAGGGGGCCCCCCCTTTTCGTGTTCCTTCAAAAAAGGCATTTTAAACACAAAAACCCGGAATTTCCACCCCATGGAAAATGGGTCCCTTTTCAATTTTCCTTTATGGGCCCAAAAAAAGAAAAAACTAAACTTTTTGGTTTTCCCTTTTTTCTTTTACCCTTGGGGGGGTGTGCACCCCAAACCCAAAAAAATTTTAAATAACCCTTTATGTGTGCAATGGAAGGCTGTTTATCAAAAAAACATTCATAGGGAGTTGCCCCCCAAACCCTGGAATTAAGGGTTTTTTTGTGTATGTAGCAGGCAGTCGGGGGTTTCACCCAAAAAAAACCAAAGGCCAAGGTTTTTGGCCCTTCAAGTACAAACTTTTGGTTTGAGTCCAGGCCCCGCAATTCGCTCAGCCACTCCATTTTGATGAGGAGAATAGCTGGCAGTTGTTCTGTGAATGATCCCTTTCTTTTTAAAAAAATTTTCATGCTTTCCATAGGGTTCGGTCCCCCCTTGATTGGCCCCTTTTGCAGGGAATAACCAAACTGCCTTTAACCAAAGAAAAAGGGTTCTAAAAATGAACCCCTCGAACTTTTTTTAACAAATAGCCCGGAAAAAATCCCTAAAACCTCACGAGGATGGCAAGATATCTAGCCCCCCCCAGGGGGGGGTTTTTTAAAGGACCTACCCAAAGTTCCCATGTACCAACTGAAATGGGGGAGTTGGCACCCGGAAACTGACCCTTGGCGGTGGGGGGCTGCTTGGACTTGGCTTTCTTGCAAATTCCACCCGGGAAAAAACTCAAGGCTTTAAAGTACACCCTTTACAACAACCAGCCAAACTTTTTCCTTTAAAACAGGAAAGTTTCATGTGCCGGGGCACCTGTGGGGGGAGTTGAAGGCACTCATTGTGTTGTGGAACATTCCCCTGCACATGACACACCCGTGTTTTTCATGGCTCAAAAAAGAAAAGCCTCTCTTCTTTGTTTTAGCCACAGCACATACCACTCCATCAGTTTTTACCTTGCTTCCCACCCGAAATCAACTTTAAAACCCCGATTGTAAACTGCCCCCCAAAAAAGCGACAGAAATGGAGGGAAAAAAACAAAACATTTTTAAACCCATTTCAAGTGCAGGGGGCAAAAGCTTCCCCCGCCACAAACTTTAGCTTTTTGCCCCCTCTGCCAAAAGCACAGTGGAAACACTGGCAAATTAAATTGTCAAAAAAAATCTTTAAATTGACCAGATGCTGGGGAAAAGCCGCTGTCAAAAAGCCCGGAATCACTTCCTCCTAGAGCCCGACACAGAGTCCGAAACAGCATCCCCCCCCGGCAACAGCAACTCTAGCAACCCCGGCTCGACCTCCTTTTGCCCTGCCATGGCCCCTGGAACCAGCACCTGTGAAACTTTTCCCCCTTTCTTTAGGGGGCGGGGGGTCCCCTTAAGATGAGAAGCAGACCCACAGCGAAAGCATCCCCACGGCATGGGCTCTCACCAGCCCCTCCTGCCTCGCTTTAGCCCCCGGGGGAACTTTTCTTCCCGGCACAGGCCTCTGCAGGGTGGAGCCATTTGGGGGAAGTCACTGCATTCCTTGCCGCCTTTCCTCTTCTTCCCCGCAGCCCGGCCCGAAAACCCAAAAACGGTTAAATCTCTCTCTGCCATGGACTGGAGCGGGGGCACAACCCCAAAGCCCAGGTTCCTGGGGGGATTAAAAAACAAAATACCTTGTCACTTTCAGGCAAAACCTTCTTCTCTCCCAAAATGACGAAAAAAGATCTGAAAACTCTGCCAAATGCTGACTCATTGGGATGCCTGGGGGTAAATTTCGTATTATGAGGCGGAAAAAACAGAGCATGCTTGGCGGCCGCCGTTTTTTAACTGAGATAGAGCTCTCTCAGTTTCACCCACCCTTCTCAAGGAGTGGCAAGATCCCTAATATATGTGAGCTGGTCATCTTCCACAGCAAGGAAGAGGATAGACATAACACGCCTCGTTGATGCTGCTATCTCTGCAGCAGTCCCTTGGAGAGCCATGGGAGCTGTAAAAGCACCCCATAGCCCCTCGGCTTGCAAATACTTTTCCATGCGAGCCGACCACGCAAGGTAATTAGTTGCGTTTAGCTTAACAAGAGGCAAGCCCCCAGGCATCATTTGAGCCATTGTAAAAACAGTTCAAAAACCCTTTAAAAAACACTCCTCATAAAACTGTCGCTTCTCTTAACAGGCAAACCCTGAAGCGGAAACGCAGAGGTCAATGGATCGAAACCATCCTCTGCTACCATGTCACATAAAAAGAAAACTGTGAAACCCGCTACAGGCATTCTTGCCTTCAGTAAAAGAAGCTCACACCTGAAACCAGCCAGCAACTTAACTGTCTTTATTGCGGGTAATAAATCAAGCTGGTTAAGTCACAGCAAAGCGAGCCATCTCTAACAGAACAGAAAACAGAAGTCAGACAAAAACCATTTAGTGACCGTTGTTAAGTAGGCATGTACAGTGACACGAAAACACAGGATGCGTAACAAGTAAGAGACATAACACACGATCACAGCTGCAAGTTCCAGAAGACCAGATAACATATAGTCACTACACAGCATTACAGAACAACATTCTCATGGGAAAAGCTTTAGCCTGCTAGCCTAAACAATTTCTACCAGCAGTTTACTTTCTCACACACTGGTACTGTGAAATTGTGAAGCAAGGAGTCCACTACATGTTTCATACATTGTGACAGATGGAGCCTACAGAGTCAACCCTGATACCCTGAGTAGGGTAGGTCCGACCAGGACACCTGCCATCCCCGACCTTAGGGGATGGTCTTGTACAATGGTGTCCTGGGAAGTACGGGCGTAGCTGCGAGGGTTTAACAATCCTCTCAGTAGAACCAGGTCTGACTCTGGAGTACTGATCTACGGCCCAGAATGGTTTCCACCGTGGAGAGACCTCTCTCCCCTTTCTTTTGCGTGCTTGGACTGTTAGGGTGAGAACAGTCTTGGCCACTCCCTAGTTGCATTTCAATTCAGCTGCGTAATCCAAAGGTGTATGTCCACTCTCCGATGCCCCATAAGGGCTGGAGACCCACATAATTTGCAAGACGCTTGGCCCCGGTGCATTGTTTCATATTTGCATATGTTAATAGAGCATTTGCATACATAGGCCCATCCATCCTGGACAATCTCCGGAAGTGTCTGCTCTGGCGACGAGCAAGCGTAGCCTTTGCTTGCTTTGGATTGGTTTCGATTTCTATCCTTTAATATAGTATATAGCATTTATTTCTATACCGCCTATCAACTAGTGTTATCTAAGCGGTTTACAATGTATTTTAGCTAATTGCCCCCAACAAGCTGGGTACTCATTTTACCAACTTGCGAAAGGATGGAAGGCTGAGTCAACCTTGGAGCTTGGCAGGATTGAACTCACAACCTTGTGGTTGCAGTACTGGCATTTAACCATTTAACTGGTATTGGGGACCCTCGCCACCAGGCAAAGGCCAGAGTATAACCTAGTTCAGCTAAGACCAGAGCTCCATCCATTCAAGCTGAGTCAATGGGTATCATCGCTATTGAAAACCAAGTTGCAGCAACTAATGTGTGATTGTTCTAAACACGCTCCTCAGTGAAATACTGGAGGAAGCAAGATTTGCTAGGCCCGAGCTACCCAGAAGATACTCTTGCATGAAGGCCTCCTCTACTGAGGTGCGGTCAGACCATCTTCCATCTTAAGGTGACCAAGGTCTGGGACAGTCACCCCTGTCTCCTCCATGTTAGCACCTTTGCCTGGCATTCTGTAAAACCCAACGAGGTTCCCATCATCCCCGAATCCTGTAATTCGAACTCAACTCCCGACAGGGTTCACGCCGTTAATTTGCATTAAATGTTTTGCATTTGCCATAACCTCTGTCAGTCTTCCCTCCTACAAAATAGTAGGTCAACGCTTCCAGATAGCCGAGGCCATCCTGGATCCGTCCGCTGCCCCCGAGACACTGTGGGGGGTGCGAATCCAGCCAGACGACACCTTGTTCCTGTTTCTGCGGTTGGGGACCACAGCCAGTCGCACCCCAGCAAGCTTTACTGCCCGCATCATGCCCGCTTCCCATTTGGACTACTCTTGCTGCCATTCTGCAAACCCACTCCTGCAAAGTGCTAGCACGCTTGGGCGAGCTCGACCATGGGCTTGGACTATTTTTGGCCATTAAAACCAGACTCAGTGTTATGGTTCCAGCCCTATCGGAGCCACCAACTTTCCCACATTTTTCCAGACTTCGAGTTCTCCTGTTTCCGGGGGGGGGGTGCCGAGATTTTGTTTGTGCCTCACCTCCCCGGGACTGTTGTTGCATTTGTATTATTTTCTGCCCACACAGTTGAACTTTTATTGCCCGCATTTCTCTCCCTTTTGAACTGGCCCATGCTCTGCCTGAGCAGCTGCATATTTGGAGTATTTTGCCCGTGTTCAATTGTCGCCAGTTATCAAGTATTTTGCCTGCAGTTGAAGCCCAGCCATCAATGTATTATATTGCCCGCATTTTCATCGTTCATTGCTCAAACCATTACTGCATTTTGCTGCTGCAATTGTTCGTTATTGAAAACTGCCCACATTCTTCACTGTTGTTAAACATTGCATTTTGCTATTCAAAACTGCCCGCATTACTGTTTGTTAATAATTGCATTGTTGCCATTTGCTCCTTCTTATATGTAGTTAGGATGTTGTTTAGTTAGGGACTGCTTTATTTAGCGAGAAATGTTGCAAAATCCCTTGGTGTGATACGTCTCCGGAATCTGTAGACCTCCATTTGGCTCTAAATTCCTTTTGAAATGTTTGATTGGAAAATGATCAATTTGTGTCAAATTGCCCATTTTCGGGAGGGGGGATTGTTATCACCACGTTCTGGCCTGGCCTTTGGTGAACCAAAGATATCATTTTGATATCATAATTCGGCCCTACTCTGCCACCAGCCAAGTGTTTGTGAGGCCCGCCAAACAAGCGCAAAGCTAGACATGGCTATTACTTGCTGCTCCCACCAAATCAAGCCAGATATTGCCAGATCTGCTTTAGGGGACCTCCCGAAACAAACACCTTCATTACATATGCAAGCTATTAGAAAGGGACCCTCTGTCCTGAGAGGACACCCTGGCAAGCTAGGTACTTAACTGCCCAGCTAGACGCATTTACATACCGGCTATACTATTGTCAATTCGGACTTTAACTCAATCATGCAAATTCTGACCTTTCGGAGGCTTTGTCTCCAACCCAAAACTTGTTTTTGCCCAAGACCAGACTAGCCAGCAGTTGTTCTTTCCCCTATAAAAATCCCCCACTTTTGAGAGCTCTATGGAACTCTCATCGGATCGCCTGAACTTCACTTTGCCTTGCTGCCGCTTGGTTCAGCAGATTCCCCTCGGCCACCACACTGGCTTTCTTCCTCTTCAATCAGGCTTCTCCAGGACTGCAGGACAGATGGCGTATCGCCCATTCCCCTTGAAATTGTCTTTTCCTTTCTTCTTAGGAGTGTGTTTGTGTTTTTCTTTAATAACTGTTTAATAAATCTTAATTGTTGTTTGAACCATTTGCCTTCTCACTGACCTGACGCTGTAGACATAGGGTAAAAGATCCCGCTGCGTTGCCCTGCCTCTCGTTAGCCTAGACAGTGCTCCAGCTAATCTTCCCCGTCTTTGCTTGTTGTTGTTTGGTTATTTGGGCACCCCTCCCGGGACCCCCAATTCACAGGGTAACAGTAGGGTGTACTTACTCTTTCCTAAGCAGACTGAGCCAAATTTTTTCTTACAGACCAAACAAGTATATGGTTTCTCTTTGTCTTTGTGCATCACACAAAACGATCTCTTAGTGAAGCTTTTACCACAATCGGATATGGTTATGAACCCTCTTTGGTAGGGAAGCTTCTATGGACAGGCAGATTACTTCTCCTTGTAAATATACAAATTGTTTTACTCTTCAGATAGATAGATAGATAGATAGATTGTGCTGGGACTTTAAATGTTTCATGGTAGTCGGCTTTTTCTTTGTGTATGTGCATTAACTTGTTTTTAAAAAGTACAACATGATCGCTTAATGAAGCTTTAATCTCAGAATATCAACATCGACATCTCTAATATCGATCCTGTTGTGGTCTGATGGATTACTCTTCCCTGCAAAGTCTCTTCTAGTCCCTGACCAAGATTCACCTTTTTCTTCTCTATCCCATTTCTTAAGAGAGTCCTAGACAGCGTCTACCATTACTTCATCAGTTCTCACAGGGTCTTTGTTTAGTATTATTCTTTCATTGATGAGGAGTCTTCTTAACTTCTTATGATTTCCTTAGTGTCACCTCCCTCATGGAGGAAAACCATTCCTGTTCTCTCCTGGGGGATTTCTCTGGTGTGTTCACTCTCTTTCTTTAAATTTGGTAAATATTTGGATACCCAGAAATGGTGCCTTGGATAATTTGGAAAAGATATTTTCTCTGTCCCCATATCTGTCAAAGCATGTGTCGAATCTGTCATCTGCAGGCATTAATTCCATGACAGAAGAGTCCATTTTTTTCTCAGGACTCCAAGGTTGTGTATGTGGGACACAAAACTGACACACTAGGAAATGTGTGAGGGAGGGGGCAGTCCATGTTATTATAGAAGAATCTTTAGCAAAGTCAGTCTCAGAACTGGAGACTTTTCAGTGCCTGCCAAGTAGTTATAGAAAACTTATAATTTGGCAGTGGCTTCCAAATTATTGTCTTCCAGATTTTTGCTGACTGTTAGGCAAGCTGGCTAGGGCTTCTGGGAACTGAAGTTCAAAACACGTGGAGGACCAAAGCGTAGGGACTGCTGGCTTGTCCAGTGGCTTACCATTTTCCAGACCCCCTTCAAAGTGCTGCTGCTCAGCTTTCAAACTCTAAGCACCATGGGAAAAAATTATCTGGAGGATTTCCTCTGTGTGTGTGTGTGTGTGTGTGCGCACCTTAAACAGGACATGAGAACTGTAGTGAGTCTGGGACCCATTTTCTACCTGAGACCCTCTGGAAGCCCCTGGAATGGCATTGGGGAATCCAGATATGGCCAGTGGTTCTTCTGAAAGATAAGTGGCTTAGATGTTCACGAATGCCAAGAAACCTATTTAAAAGGAAAAATGCAGCTCTCTGTGCGAAGAAAGACCCAAATGAGAAAATCCAAGTAATGAGCTCATGAGAGACACCTCAGAGTGTTAATCCAGATTAAGCCTACAGTGAAGGTCCAATTTCCTATTAGGGAGCAGGCAACTGAAGGGAACTAGGGAGTTGGTCGGAAGTAAGAAGCAGCAAGTGTAAGGAGCAACAAGGAAGAAGCAGGTATCAAGAGAAAGGTCCATCCAAGGGTCTCTGCAACATGGGAAGCAAAGGGACACAGAGTTGAACTGGGGGACAGGCAGGAGGGCAGGAGAAATCTCTGTGGGATCAGGGAAGGAAAACAGGCAAGAGCACCTCAATCATTCACACACGTATGCTATTTTATTACACTGTACAAATTGTAAAGGGCCCTGAACATTTTCATTGAGGGAGCATCTCCTTAATGAATCTTGAAATTTCTCTTACATGAGATACGACTACCACTTTTTCAAACTCATTAGATGGAGAATCAAGTCAGCAAAATCATCTGAATAATTCAGCCATTTATTAAATCATCCTGTAATATATTAAAAACATAGGCATAAAAAGCAGAATCGGCAGTGAAGAAGATAAAATCTCTCTTAGATAACTATGGAGAACACACGCTTAAACACCGAATTCCAGCTTGATGTTTATCATCTGAAAGAAGAGACACTAGTGGGCTTGAAACAGCAGAAAAATGAACAGAACCTCCATCGTGAGAGGTAGCAAGTTTCACAAGACAAAATGCTTGGGAGATACAGCCGAGAAGAGTTCTTTGTTTTCCGCCTTGCTTGTATGTTTCTCAGAAACCTGTCTCTGGCCAAAAGTGAAAGTAGGATGTTTCTCTCTCCTGACCACAGTGGACTGTCGTTGTGGCTCTACATGGCTCTTTCCGTACTCTCAGCTCTTATAGAGCTTTCGTTTTCAGAGACTGTGATAACTGAAATAGCAAATGGCAATTAAATAATCATGAAATAATTTCCCACACTCAGTACTCTCAAAGGGTTTCTTTGCAGTGCAGCGTTTCTGATCATTTCTAAAATGTGCTGGGCCAAGAAAAGACCTCAAATGTCAACACTGAGAAAGATTTTCTCCTGAGGTGGTTTACTCCTGGAATCTCCAATCTGAATGTTGATCAAAATGTTCCCACAACAGCATCCTTGTAACATTATTCTCTTGCATGAGTCATCTGGTGTCTCTTTAGATGTAGGAAGTGGACAAAGTTTTTCCCACACACTAAACATTTATACTGTTTCTCACCTAAGTGAACCCTCATGTGAACCACAAGGTGTGTCTTTTGGTTGAAACATTTTCCACACACAGTGCATTTGCAGACTTTCTTTCTAACATGGAGATAGAAGTGTGGCCCAAATGGTGAGCTGCCTGATGCATGGGGAAAGATTTTCTTCCACTGACCATGTGTCTCTCCTGTGCAAGTCCTCTTGTGACCTCCAAGTTTAGATGGCTGAGCAAATCCTTTTCCACCATGAGGGCCACGATAAATTGCATGAACTCCCTGGTAGATCAGAAAGTTGTCTCTCCAACCAAAACGCTTCCCACACTCTGGGCATCGGTATGGTATCTCTCCTGTGTGGACTCTCTGATGCGTCACAAGGCTTCATTTGTGAGAAAAACATTTCCCACACTTCCGGCATTTGTATAGTTTCTCTCCTCTGTGGACCCTCTGATGCTTCACAAGGCTTGATTTGTCAGCAAAACATTTCCCACACTCCTGGCACTTGTATGGTGTCTCTCCTGTGTGCACTCTGTGATGATTCACCAAGTCTGAATGAGAAGAAAAAGCTTTCTCACACACTTGACATTTGAATGGTTTTTCTTCTTTGTGGACTGCCTGATGAGTCACCAGGCATGAATGAAAGGGAAAAACTTTTCCACATTTTTTGCATTGATATGGTTTCTCTCCGGTACGATCTTCCCTGTGTTTCACAAGACCACAATTGTGAGAAAAACATTTCCCACACACTTCACATCTGAAGCATTTCCTTCCCTTGTGCTTTAAACACTCCCCAGGCTTTTCTTTGCTATAATGTTGGTCTCCCTCATGGTTCCTCCTGTGTCTTGGAAGGTCCAACTCATCCTTAAAAGTGATCTCACATTTACCACATTCAGTTAGTTCACTCCATTCACTTTCTGGGAAGAAAAACCAACACGAAAATGACTGGCTTTCAGGTATGACAGAGAAGGACCTTGGAGAGCAATTATGGGGCAGTGTTTTGTGAACTAAGATATCATTTTGATATCGTAATTCGGCCCTTTTCCCTGCTAACAGCTGAGTGTTTGTAAGGCTCTGCCAGAGAAGCACGAAGCTAGGCGTGGGCGATAGTTGTAAAATACCAGATATAGCCAGTTCCGCTTCAGGGGGTAGCCACCCGAAAACAAACACCTTGATTGCAAGACAAAGAGGACTCTTTGCCTGTGGAAACACTCTGGCAAGCCAGGCACTTAATGGCTGAGCTAGCCACATCTGCATACCAGCTATACCATTGTCAATTCAGTTCATAACTCAATCATGCAAATTCCGACCTTTCAGAGCCTTTGTCCCCAGACCAAAACTCATTGTTCTCTTGCAAAAACCAGACTAGCCTGTGGTCGTTCTGTCCCTATAAAAGTTGCCCCACTTTGAGAGCTCTTCGGAACTCTCCCTGGACTTTGCTGAAATCGCTTAAACCCTTGCTGAATCACTGAAACTGTCCGGAAGTCTCGCCGGATCGTCTTGCTGCGGCTTGGCTCAGCAGATTCCCCTCGGTCTCCACACCGGGTTTCCTCCCTTCCCTCCAATTGTTGTCTCCAGCACTTCGAACAGGTGGCGTATTGCTTATTTCTCTAAAAGCTCTCTCTCTTTCCTCTCTAGTTAGGTGTGTTTGAGCTTTATTATTTTCTTTGCTTAATAAAAACTGTTAGTATTTTAAACTGCTTGACTCCTCACTGATCTGAACCGGTATACATAGGACAAAAGGTCTCGCTGTGTTGCCCTGCCTCTCATTAGCCAAGAGAGTGCTCCAGCTAATTTTCCCCATTTTGCTTGTTGTTGGTTGTTTATTTGGGTGCCCCTCATGGGACCCCCAGTTTACAGGGTAACAGCAGAGCAAACAAACGAGATGCTAAAGGATAGGAAACATTTTCAAAAAGAACGGTTGTGGTATCTTTTTTTCTCCTTGATAAGTATTAATCTTGAGAAATAAGGAAGCCCCTTAGTGGAACTGAGTTCAAGAACCAGAGCCACATATCAGTCTTCCCCCCACATTCATGTTTCACTTTCGCAGATTTCATTATTTGCAAGGGGCCCCCTTTCCTCCCCGCATTCTTTGCCTTCCATTCCCTGGTCTTTTGCCCAGGCACACGGAGGAGGAAAGACCTTCCCTCACCTGCACTCTTCCACCTGTCACACACACAGAGAAAAGGAGGGGCAAGCAGGACCTTTCCCTCCTCTTCACTCTCCTGCTTTTCACCCACACCGGAGTGCAAAAACAAGGCAGGGCACAAGGGCAACAGGCAGGGACTGGGGAGGGGAAACTGTTTCCCCCTGTACTCTTCTCCCTTTCCCCCAGGCTCACAGCAGCAAAAAGAATGGGAGGGGAGAGTGTTCATGGGGGGGAGAGTTATTTGTGATTTTTTCGACTCTCGTGAAGATTCTATGCCCCTAACCCTTGTGAATGTGGGGGGCCTCCTGGACCAGGAGCACCATGGCTTTCAGGCCAGGTTTGCCACTTCTCCACAAGCATCTTCTGAATGCAGGGTGCTGAACGTTCAATAACAGATCTTGTAGCAGAGAAATCAAGAGATATGAACCAGAGTCTTCTATCAGCTACTTAGTTAAATATTC
>CAOKZL010004670.1:0-20655 GCA_948472985.1 Iguana delicatissima | reverse complement strand
TACCATGCATCACGGCTTTACTTGCATCCCAAATGGTTTTCATAGGCAGATCCGGTGTCAGTTTTTCTTTAAAATAATTCATTATCTCCTTTCTTGCTTCTGTAATGTACTTCTCCTTATGCAGTATCTCATTATTCAATCTCCATGTTCTTTCTCTGTCCTTAATATTCAACAATACTTGTAGTGGATTATGGTCAGAGCATAAGTTAGGAAGAATGTCTATATTAGTAGTCTTCATCAATAAGTCTTTAGATGTCAATATCATATCAATCCTTGACATTGACTTATGTCGGACTGAGTAAAATGTATATCCATCTAATTGATCATTTTTATATCTCCATGTATCGAATAAGTTGAAATCATCCATCATATTGAAGAAGCTCTTAGATAGTTTTCCATTGTTTCACAGAACTAATTTCTGTATAGTTCTCTATTGTTCCAGGTCCAGCATGTTAAATGTTACTCTGTAGGGGTTCACTTGGGTCAAAGGTAACTTTAAGAAATTGTATGTCAGAAGAAAAAAAAAGTCCAGCAAGTAATGTGCTAATGTGCATAGTCAGAATGGAAATAAGAATATTTCAATAATTAGAAACTCTTACACACTGTGCAAATTAGAGGTCCAAATCTGAGGAAATGGACTGTGACAATATACTTCTGAGCCATATACCGTAGACCACACATGCCCACATTGTGCATTGTAAACAATAACACTGATTTGTGTGTTCTAAAAGTACTGCTGCATTTTTATATTCACTTTTAGCATACCTGCTTAAGAGTCAAGCCTGTAATGGTCATGTATGGATGATTGTAGAAGCTAAGCAGGGTCAGCTCTGGTTAGTACTTGAATGGGTGACTGCCAATGGATATCGGGTGCCATAGATTATATTTCAGAGGGAGAAACTAGCAAACACACTTCTGAGTATTCTGTGCCTAAGAAAACCCTATGAAATTCATCCGTGAGTGGACAGGTGACTTGAAGACACAAACAAACATACACACACAGAGGGAAAGATACAAAAAACTCAGCATGGAGTGCAATTAGTTAACAATTAGGAGGAGAACTGTGACTGATTCGATCCTGGGCAGAACTTATGACATAAGTAAATTTATGGTTGAGCAAGGAGCAGATGGAGATCACAAGAACAAAAACTTCTAATGAGATATTTTAGTTTTCATAAATCACATTTCACAATTTATGAACTGAACTGGTTATAAATATGTTGCTCGTAGACTATGAACTTACAGCATTGAAGAGAAAAATCCTTAGTTGCTGACATCTTTCTGTTGAATTAACATTGGATGCATGAGTATGATGGTGAAAATACAACTAATTTGTAATTTGTATAAATAAAGATATACATATGTATGAATACACAGTACACACAGGTGGTAGTCACATTGTTCAGTGTTTTCTTCTCCTTTTTGTTATGAATTTTCAAATATTTTACTTAAAGAAAAGAAATTGTCTGTATGTTTGATTTAATGTATAGTCAGCATAATATTAAATGAGCCACTTTTCCTGATTAAGTACTCTTCTGCTCAGTGGATAGGCAGGCTATGATGGATAGATTTTCCCATCTTCCTTAACTTGCTTTTCTAAACACCTCAGGACATAGTTTAGGAAATGTAAAAGAAAAGTATTATTTTGCCAAATAGTGGGAACACCTGTCAGTTTAGTCACTGGTAACATGACTATAAGAGATCTAAGCAGATGCTGAACAAATTAAAATAAATAAAAATTGTTTACCATTGTGACAATTTAACTTGATATTTCTTGCATGTTAGAACAGCTGGGACTCTGAATTCCTTTCTCTCTTTAACCCATTTACTCTCAGAATGTCTGCATTTCCGATAGTTACTGGCAAACATTTTTCCAGGGAGAAACACATTCAGAAATGCACAACTAGGAAACAGAATTTCTGATTGACTGAATTTCAGCAGTGTGGTCCATAACTTGCATAGACATTTGATTTATACACTTTTCACTCTATATGAATACTAGCGACCTTGAAGGCAAAAGTAGAACAATTTTTTTATGGGTAAGTTGTTTTTCTTCATTAACTAATAGGCAGTTTCATAACTCTTTGTAATGGTATAGATTGCTTTTGGCAGGAGATACCATTTAAAAATCCTGCTCAGCCAAGAAAAAAAAAAACAGATCGAGAGCAAAGAATCACTGTAAGACTATTTTTTCCTAAAGCCACTGTACTCCATTAATCCACCTATTAGATGTAGAAAAACACTCTTACTGTTTCCCTCCCACATCTCTGAGTGGTATGAAGTTCACAAGAGGCTTTTACTGGGTCAGTTTCCTTGTGTGAGAGAGCAGTGGAGAATTATGGTGTCATGTATAATAACTTACAGATGTATAGGTTGAGCAGATGGAACGACACAGTCAGGCAGTACTAGTCTTAAAGGAACATCAAAATACTGCTCATACTCTTTAATTATTTCAGAGATAAAGAAACTTGAGCCGAATAGTGTTCATTTGGTCCATTTGCAATTGTCAGAAAAACAAATAGGCACAAACTGGTGGCTTGTCTGAGGTGTCCATTCCTTCCTATGCTTCCTCATCATCCTGGCTGCAATATCAAAACAGAGCGCGATCATAGTGAGATGAAGCCATTGGCTCAAAGGGAGATTCAGCGGTGTTTAATGAATGTAGCATCTCTTCACATAAGGGAAATGGCATCTCCCCATTCAATCATAATCTGGTTCCACAGCTAGAAGGTAGAATCCCTTAGAAACTCTCAAGTCCCATCACATGTAAGCATACCTTCCATCTTGGAATGAGCTCCAAGTTATGGTTAAAGCCAGAAAGCTTTTTATAGAGTGTCTCAGAAAGGTAGAGAAAGAAATCTGTAGTGTGCAAAGGTGAATTCCCTCTTTTTAAAGAATGAGTGGACAGGAAAAACAAAGTGAACATGAAATTACTCCCATGCACCCCCTCTAGATTGGCTGAAATAGTCTCAGATGAAACTTGATGCTTAGCTCCTACTCTTATCTACCATAATGCTCTGGCAGGATGAATAGTGAACTGTAAAAATATAAGACTATGAATTAGTATTCTGAAACTAGGTATGTACTCCAAAACCACTTTCTCTGATGGAAAATACCATGCTCATTATAGAGACATCAGAGGGAGCTCCTGATGGCCACTCTTTCCTTCTCAATGCAACTTCACTTGGAAGGGACTGGTGGCCACCATCTAAGTTGTCAAGGGTGAATAGCAGCTGCCATAAAAAGTCTCATCCACCATCCTCTAAATTTTCCTGAACAATGTTGCAAATGGCATTGTTGAGATTGGGGAAGGGACGATAGCCTGAGGGAGCAACCACTTATGTCCCCTTTGCTATCACCACTGCCAAAAGGGGGGCAGAAAAACAAAAGCAAATATTGAAAAGAAGAATTAGGTGAAGAAAGAAATATGAAACTTACACACATTTCATTGAAGGAAACATGGCATAATACTTTTAGGCAGGTAATGAAAGGAATTTTCCTGCAATGGAAAAAGGAAACATATTCCTTCTCTCAGCCTTGAAATTGCTTGTTGCTTCCTTTTATCTCTAAGCTACCTGTTCTAATAAGATCCAAATAGAGTCTTTTGCTCACATTTGAACTACAAATACTTTTTCTTTCATCCCCCACTCAGGAAATGTGTATTAGGGTATCAGAAGACTAGGCTTTGAGGGGTAGCTATGAAGGAACTAGACAAGATCTTGAAGTGTCAAGATGTATCATTGAATACTAAATTTAGGATTCTTCATGTATTTCCAATTTCTGTGTATGGTTGTGAAAGCTGGACAGTGAAGAAAACTGAGGAAGAGAATCAACTCATGTGAAATATGGTGCTGCAGAAGAGTTCTGTAGATACCATGTGCTGCTAAGAAGAAATGAATGGGTCCTAGAGCAAATCAAGCATGACCTCTTACTAGAAGCCAAGATGACTAAACCAAGAATGTTGTACTTTGTGCATATCATGAGAAGACATGACTCACTAGAAAAGACAGTAATGCAGGAGGCAGTAGGAAAAGAAGAAGACTGCATTACACACGGATAGACTCAATCAAGGAAGCCCCAGTCCTGTATCTTTCAGGGCTGCTGATGGTAGGATGACTTAGAGGTCTCACATTCATAGGATCACTATGTCCCTTTCTGCACCCTACCTTTTTCCCAAAGTTTTCCTGTGGGGATCCCAGCAGTGGCTTTGCTGGAAAGGGAGTATGACGGGAGTGCGCCCCTTCACACTGGCTGGCTTCCTGCGAAAGGGAGCATGATGGCCATGTCTCTTCCTTCTGCAGCTCTGCCAGGTACTATCCCAGGCTGCGCTGGGGCAGAGAGCACAGCCACTGTGCTTTTACAGCTTCCGCAGAACAAGTAAGTCTAGGATGGTGGTGCCATTGTGTGTCATTGATGTGGAAAACCCGTGGTTGTGCCACCTCGAGACGGGAGAAGGACAGAATTGTGATGATGCAATGCAGATGTGTTGCTGTGATCCTGTCCTTCTCCTGCCCCCATTGCAGAATGGGAAGGTGCTGTGGAAAGGGCCTATAAGTCAAAGTCAGCTTGGTGGCAGCTAACAACAGCAACTTTTTTTTTACTTTATTCAACTGCTACAATCTTTTTTGGAGCTCCTGCTCTAAGCAGGGGGTTAGACCTGAATGCCCATAGGGCGCCTTCCTACTCTTTGATTCAATGAAGCTATGATTTTATAAATTCAAAGTACAAACTCCATTGCAGTAAATTAACTCAGCAGGGCTTACTCTTTGCTCTGCAGGTGAATGGAAGGGGCAGGATCATGCCCTTCCCAGTCAGAAGAAAAGTAAAGCAAGAGATTAAGTGTAGTTGCAGCCATTTTGGAGCCTGTTTTATGTGACCGCAAACTGCTTCTTGTGGTGAGCAAAAGGAACACATACAACTTCTGCAAAGCAGGGAAGTAGAGCGTACTGACAACGAAGCTTTCCTTGAGAAGTTCCCCTTTGACTCCTCAACTGAGAAAACTCTCACTGAATTTTCAGAACTGTGGGTCCTCTCAACCTTTCTCCCAGACAGATGCACAAATTCCTTCCTCCACACCTGAATGGATTTTAGACTGGAAAATGGTATGAAAGGAATTGCTCACTTTTGGTCTATTACTGTATGATCAAATAATTCTCTATTTCCGGTATGCAAAATTCTTTGCCAATCCTTGCTGCAAACTTCACAATACAGTCCTTTAAAAAAAACTATGTAAGGTAAATTTGCACTATTAACATGGGAAATGGGAGGTGGCATTGGGGGTAGGTTATTTGCCTAAGGCCACCAAATGAACTGCTGAAAATAATTTGAGCCAGATGCTTTCTACCTTGTGGCTAACCATTTCAGCCACTATTAAATCACTGAATGAACTGCCAAATGTAACTGTGAATGTATATTCTTCATAATCTTTATTCTAGAAATAAAATAAGACTGCAAAAGATCACAGAAAACTTCAATTTTTGTGACAATTTTGAAATCACTTTAAAAGATAAAGTGACAATGGTGAGGAGCAAATTATGTAGATATAAGGCTGTCCCCATATCCTGACAACTTTGAGAGAAAGATCAATGCAGCACCTCTAGACTTATATGTTTCACAAAGCTGTTTTAAATACAGCTACCTTTTCAGCCCAGTATGGATTCAACCAATATGGATTCAATAGAGCATAAATGTTATTAAGCACAGTAGACCCTATGTTTGACAATATGTGCATAGGATTGCACTGCACATGTTTCACTCAATCATTTGCATTTTTTCTTTTAACAGTAAAAAGCATTTTGTTTGACTGGCCATGAGTTTGCTTAGGTTCAGCTGTCAAACTGATTACAAAAATTGTTTTTCCTATGTTCTTGCCAGATGAAATGCTTGTGCTTTCAGGCTAAGAAAACTAAATATACTATTAAACTGATGGACTTTTTGACAGATTTGGTAAGAAATCAACACGGTATTTGTAGTTTCAACAAGGAACGAAACAAGTGCAAATGCCATTAATTCTCTTGCATTAGTTTGCTGTGATCAAAGCAGATTTTGAGGAAGACTGATGGGCAAGCTAGTGACTGCAGCTTCATTTCTCTAATTTAATAATATTTGATTTCCATGATAAAATTCTCCATAGCTGAAGGGGCTCTTATATATGTGGTCAAGAAATAGTATTGGAAGGTATTATAGATCTTTCCTTAGAGTAGTTTTTCAAGATGAGAGGTTTTTATTCATTAATCTATAGCAATGCAATCCAACTGCTGTTTCTTAGCTGCAATTTAAGTTTCCAAAAATGAGCATGCCAAGTCAGTAACTTTGTTATTTAGAAATGCCAAAGAATATCATTAACAGAATTCTGAATTAAACTCCTGGTGGAAACACTCTACTGTATGTGATCATGGGGTCCATCTGGTATATGTCACTTACAATGCCTACCTAAGCATAATAAAAGAAAAAGGTGGGTTCTATCTTCCTATATATACAAGGTGAATTCTAGATACACAGGCAAATACATATGCTTTTTCTTTTCTTAAAAAAAGATATGTTAAAAGCAGTTATGCTCATCTTCCAGCCCTACGAATACAAAATAGATCATGCTACAAACTAGATAATTCAATCTGACTTCCACACAAAGTCTTTACATTTGATGAAAAATACTGTCATTTGGGGCTAGAGTAGGATATTTTCAGTCTTGGAAATGCCCGGGTAAACTGCATCAAAGAGAAGAGATGGTATGGTAATGGCCTCATAACAAGGGATTATGACAAAAATAGTTTTATCTGTTGTTGAATGAAATGAATAAGTGATACAAAAGAAGAAGAAAAAACTGTTCTGCTTTTTATTCAATGATTCATCATTTGTATTGCACCCAGTTGGAAAGTTTTGTTCATATTCCCCTGGGGAAAAGAAATAGATTTGTTTATACATAGCTCCATCTATATCCATATTGATCATGATATCAAAGTATGTGAGGCTTTTATGTATTATTTTTAATGTTAATGATTTTATTCTTTTAATTTTTATATTTGTACTTGTTGAAAGCTCTCAATAAAAGAATCAGTTTTCTGGGCTTGTAGCCATTTACCAAAGTTGAAAGCATTTGCTGTTTTTTCCAATGTTTTTCCTGATAATCTATATTATCAGGGTTTATGAGCTGAATTGTGGTTGAAATTAACTAAAACTGGTACGTATTGTTAGCAGAGTACATGGTAGGCCTTTTCCCCCTCTCAGGAAGTTACCTGTTCCTGATTTCTGCTTTCTTGGTGACACTCTGGCCATTTCTACACTACATTGTTATAGTGCTATTATTCTACATTCAACATCCTATGGAATCTGGGGTTTGCAGTGTAGGGAGGGGTACTAAGAATTCTCAGCCAGAGAGTTCTTAGGCCTCAGTAAACTACAAACCCCAGAATTCCACAGGATATTGCAAGTGGAATAATAGCACTACTAACAGTGTAGTGTGGTAATGGCCCCTGAGTCCTTTTCTTCCCACCTTGTGTGTTGAGCATGTGATGCACCAATGTAATGACTGCTTAGCTATATAGCTAGGTGTAATACTTACTGGCATTGCTACACAGGGGGTACACTAAAAACCAATGTTTGATCACATAGCCTGGTCCCAATAGCCTAAGGTATGCACTGAAATCCACAACATTATGGCATAGAGATCATTAAAAACTTTCACATGAGTAACACTTTTGTCATTCAGATTAAAAGTACAGTTGGCCTTCCATATCCACAGGTTCTGCATCCATGGATTCAACCAATCACAGCTCAAAAATATTCAAAAAAAAGAAAGAAAGAAAGAAAGAAAGAAAGGAAGGAAGGAAGGAAGGAAGGAAGGAAGGAAGGAAGGGAGGAAGGGAGGGAGGGGAAGGGAGGGAGGAAGGGAAGGGAAGGGAAGGGAAGGGAAGGGAAGGGAAGGGAAGGGAAATTCCAAAAAGTAAACCTGGCTTTTACTATGTGCTGAGCTACACGTTGACTGTAGGCATACCCTTCTGTGGCCTCCCACTGTTTTACAGACCTTCAGGCTCTCTCCAGCACTCACCTGAGTTGTTCGCCATTTTTATACAAGGGACACCATTTTACTATGCCACTGTATATAATGAGACTTAAGCATCGACATATTTTGGTATCCACTGGGAGTCCTGAAACCAAACCCCAGAGGATACCAAGGGCCCACTGTACTCATTCTGTTCAAAGACTCGTTTTAAAAGCTAGATAGAGTGCAGACTGTGGAGTCCATCAGTAGTATGTACTGTAGGAATCACATATTAATGATTTAGACTAGGGATACACCATCAGCCCATACATTCATTTCAAACATTCCACTTCAAACATTCAGTGGGGGAAGTCAAGGCACATAGGAATATCTGATGTGGCCGAAATCCCAGTGGGACTGCAGAGAGTAGTCACTCTGTTATATTTTTCTCATGCAGACTATTAGGGTGCTGTTGTTTTTTTAAATGCCCGCCCCCGCAACATGTCAGAACAGGAATACTGTACATTGTTTACTGATGCTTCACATGGACAGTGGCTTTCTTCCATACAAATCAGCACAAAGTATTTCCATATGTGTAGGTGGGAGGTCCTTTCTGGATATTTTTTTTTTCCTGTCGTCTTCTGTAAAGCGGCAGAAAAAAGCTGCACACAGCAAAGTGTGTGAGTGAATGAGACCAAACACAACTGGGGTAGCAAGGCTACTCAAAGTGAGCTGTACTTTCCTCTGTTTCTAACTTGAACAGTGCTGCTTCTGCTTTTAATTCTATTTGATTTCTTAAGACCAGAGCCTGAAGTCATTTATGGCCATTCTGGCTGGGAAATTCTATGAGTTATAGTGCAACAAAGTACATTTTCCAGTGTTCGCTTGAAACATTTCTAATTCAGTTATGATTGTCCAGATTCAGAATTGTCCTCATGAATTTTACCTCTCTTTCAAGCTTGTAATTCAATTTAAAAAAATAATGAGATGATATTTATTTTCATCCTTTATCATCAGGGCTGAGGATGTGTACCCATCTCTAAGCCCTTAAGAAAAAGAAGTAGGAATCTATTAAAACTTTTAAAATGTTCCTTTGACTGATGGCTGGTAACCTTTCTGAGTTGAGGATATGCTTCTCTTGTTTGAAGAAGATACAGGCCACACTGCTCTACAAGCCTCCTTTGTCTACATTTTTCGTCTGACATAAATGTTTCTAGTTGAGATTGCAGATCTGATCATATTACTCAAAATACAAATATTTCCCCCCTCAAATCCCTGACCTTTAATGCGCTCTTTTAAAAGATAAACATGCTTTCCCCTGTTTGCAACGTTCTAGCGAACACAGTGTTTGACAATCCATATGGAAGTTAACATGTTCTTTCTTAAACAAATGTGTAATACAATCCCTTAAACATCCCTTTGTTGTGGTGAGAAATGCTGCATGTTCTCTTGTTATTACCAAGAGACTTTCTGCTCCAGGCTGTGCTAGTCGTTGTCACAGAATCATAGTTAAGGACCTTTTCATAACCCAACTCAACCATTTCCAGAAGATTTAAAGAGATACAGAGCTATTAAGCTGTGTAACTCACATGGGTATACTCAGTACGATGATGACAAACCCGAAAGAAGAATCTATAGCTCACTCTGGCCTTAAACCATTTGTCTTATGATTTAAAGGAACATGAACTGTATGTTTCCATTCAAATTATACATGACAGATATAGAGATTGCTGTCTCTGCACCCTGATCCTGTTTAAAACTTTCTAAAATTAATGTAGGGGGGATATTTCCCACTAACAATTGGAATGTGAAATCAGTAGCTCTAAATTTCAGGGAAGGCTTCTGCCTCAAATGTCATCAGTGGTAGTCATTCCAGTGGAGGGAGATGAGATGAGAAGAAGAACCATTCCACCAATCCCACTGAAAGGCTGCTTCCTTTCCCCACTCATCTGTTTCTTCTCAGGCCATTTCCGCACTAGACTGTTATAGAGCTTTTATCCCGCTTTCAACATTCTATAGAATCCTGGGGTTTGCAGTTATGGGAGGGGCCAGAGGCCAGAGGCCTCTCCTGTAACTGCAAACCATAGGAATCCATAGGATGTTGAAAGTGCGATAATAGCGCTATAACAGTCTAGTGTGGAAATGGCCTCAGTCTCCGTTTTCCTTTCGCATCATGTCTTTCTAGATTGTAAACCTTAGACTTACTTTTTTAAAACAAAACCCCCGATTGTACATAGGAGTTAAGATTTTTTTATTTCATTTTTAATGATTGTTTAAAAAATTCACTCCCAGCCATTTGTGTTGCCTCCAGCCCCCCCCATGCCCCCAAACTGTCTCTTTGGGGCATGGGAGAATTTTTCTCACAGTTTTCTTTTCCCATATCTTAAGTCCCTGAAAGGCATTTTTGAAAACAGGAAGTGAAGTTGAAGTGTCCTGGTGGGGGGAAGCATACTGAAAATGCCCCCACACCTCCTAGAGGGTGTTGGAGGACACTGAGAGGCAATTTTTTTAAAAAAATTGTAGGAGGTTGTGACAGGGTGAAGCCCCCATGGTCTCCTGAGGGGCAAATGCAGATCTCTACCCTCTGACAGTTGCCCATGCCTGTTTGAGAACTTTCATTAGCCACACCCTGCTTTTTCTTCAGCTCATACATATCTTTCACTTTTACATTAGCCAACATGTTTGCTAAATGATAATTTCATTCAACAAATGGCCATTTGGCCCTTAACTGCAATCATTAATACTACTGCAAAAGCCAAATTCTAATTTCCGAAATGAAAATCCAATAACATCATACAGAAAGATGCTATCAACAGTATAACCCTTGATTGTATATAAACCTCTGGGACAGCCTTTTCCACTGAGAAGTGTGATTAAAAATACTAGAAATAAATAAAACAAAAGTTAAAATGATTCAGTTAGGTTATTCCTAAGCTGTACCTGCACTGCTGATATTGACGTAGCTAGTCTAGCCAGAAATGTTGGCTAAAATTATTTCTGGTGATATGGTTGCCAGATGTCAGGGCACTGGCTGAAGTTTCAGGGAATTTCTAGGTTAACAGGGACCTGTTCACACTATGCAATTATATCTGCATAGATTATTGATCTTACACAAGTATATTTTTCCATATGTAACATTCAACATATGTACAGTGTGCATGATCAATAACCGGTACATTAGTGAAGTTATTCATGTGGAATGGAACATGCATATGTCCATATAAGGGCTTGTGAGCTTACATTTGCCCTATTCAATCATTATGTAAGCATGCTGAATCAAAAGAACAAATAGGAAAGCATGCCAACTATACCCCCTTTATCTTTAGTTCAATATTGTCATCCTATGTTGAACAAATAATCTGAATACAAAAACTTCCCCTACAACATGGATGCTCTCCATGCAACTAAGGTGGATGTTATTTATTCTTTGGTTTCGAGTTGAATATTTTTGCTTATCTACCCAAACTATTAAAAATATATCTGTTTTGTATAGTGTTTTGTAAATACACTCACTAAAGACACTGCTATGATATTTTGAAAACAGAATAAAAATGCTCATAAAAAATAAAAAAAAATTGCTGATAAGAATGTATTTAATAAGAAGTGGGAAAGAGGGGAAGAATGCAATAAAAACAATTCAGATAACTATACAATTGAAGTCTCGAAACAAAACGTGCATGATGGAGGCCTGGAAAAAAACACTGTATATCATGTGTGTTGTAAGTAAGGTCAGGTAGGACAGAAGATCCATGAACTGAGTGAGGATGTTTGAAGGGGAGGAAGACCTGCTTGTGCAGAAGAGTTCTCTATTGTCATCTGTGCTCAGCATGTACATTTTGGGGACAAATCTGTATGCCATTAGGGAAAGGTCCAGCAACACAGCCGCACTCCTTCTTGTATGAATGGCTGTCTTAACAAGCGGACAATGATTGAGTCAGGGCTTAGCAGAGTCTTTAGTTAATCCAGATCTCCAATGTTAGACATACACATTCCAGTCGAATCAGGGTTGCTCCACATGTGATACATAAAGCTAAATGTATTCCACCAGGAATCTATTGTGCATTTATTTGATTTCAAATTCTAAGTTGCAGTAAACATAGAACGCTTGGAGGCTCACCATAAACCTCAGCTATCAAATTCACTCTCCACAGAAAAGTTGTCAACATAACTGATTTATTTATAGGTCACTGCAGTGCTCCTAACTTAGGCCTCCAGCAGGTATTCTCTTGTCTAAAGGACGGACAAATGTGGAGTCTGGATTCTTTTTCAGGCGACAGTACATAGAATCCTCTACACATAATACATGGGCAGTGGGCTTCACTTTCATGGGTCACAGGCACAAATTGTACAAGTTTATATCAGATGATACTAAATGCTGTTCCCCTCTGGATGGGACTAGGAACTGACATGTTTTGGCAGTTCTGTGATCTACTCAGGAATCCACATTTCCACTTAAATCCCCCCTCCCTTCTTTACAATTGCAGTTTTGAGCTAACCACCAGTCTCAGCAAACCACTCAATTCATTCTTGGATTTAAAATTCAAAATGACTGCCGTGTGACTATGTGCCTGTGGGGAAGCTAAAATAGGGTTTCTTCTTGGAGAGATGAAGTGATTGAGTTCAGTGCCTAAGGGCACAAACCTCATTTTTTGTGACTGTTAATATGTAGAACTTACTGAAAGCCAGATTGTGAACTGCTACATGTATTTTCTTTTTCTATAAAACCTAGCATTACACATTCTACTCGGGAAACTTGTTTTCTTTTGTAGCAGAAAGTGAAAAGGTGCCAATTGAAACCTACAGTGTCTCACACAATCAAGGGAAGAAATGCTCACACTGGGGAGAATAGTAGTAATATTTTTAAATTTTACTTCACGGTCCTTTGTTGTGCTACAGATAATTGGCATGTTGTTTAAGTGTTCTGCCACTCCTTTCTAAAGATTACACCTGCCTCAATAGTAAAATATAATTTCTAAAAACGTGGCCACATCAGCATGTTGCAGCAAATAAATCCTTTGGAACAGGAAGTTCTGGATATTCTTGTCAATTTCAAACTATCCCCAGCACCCCTCATACCACAATAGTATCATTCTTTTCCTTTCAGGAGCAATACTTATAAGGGGCAAAAAAGAGGTATCCTCCCATCATTTTCTTTCTCTTTTTGCTGTCATGCCATTCTGGAACACCGTGAATTCTGGGTGGGTGGCTCATTAAACCCAGGTTAGTGCCTTAGCTGCCCTATCTCTCTTCATTAGGTTCACCAGAGTTAGGAATTGCAGAGCTTGTACAGTTCTCATCAGTGGCGTCTTAGGGACCAAGCAGGAATGGGTGACTCACCCCAAAATAACCTTCTTTGACTTTGACAGTTATGGGCAACTGTGGGACACTAGAGAGCTTCATTAACTGCTCTGGAGACCTTGGAGTGCTACACCGCTACCACACACGCCACACAAAAAAAATCAATTTTGCTCCCAAAACTGAGGGCGTAGGCGATCACCATCACCATAGTGAGCATAAGAGTCATTATCACCATGTTTTGAGGGCTCACTGGCCATTTTGGTCTCAGAAGAGCCCTTTTGACAACAGTAAGTGATGTGGAAGTCACTTCCTGTTCACTTCCTGTCTTTCAAAAAAAACACCTTTGGATCTAAAATGGCCCTGGTGTAAAAATGTGGCTAAAATGTCCCTATGCCCCCTAGAGGACATTTTGGGAACCAGGCAGGGATGAACATTGCAGTCCAAAATAGCCTGCTTGGTCTGTGACGGGGTGGGCAGTCTAGAGGGCTGTATTACCTTCCAGGAGAGCTTCGACAGTCACACTCCCTGCAACATCCTTCTGACAAAAAAAGAAAGAGGTAATTTTTTTGGCCTAAAATGTCCTCAAATGCCCTGTGGGCCTCCAGGCTGCACTTTACCCACTTCTAGTCTATGAACTGGCTATGCTGCTTGTAGTCCAAGACTTTCCCATGGGCAAAGGATGTGTTGGTGGATTCTGCAGGACTTATAAGGCAGCAGGTGTGATCACCTAGCACACATGTGTCAAACACAAGGTCTGTGAGCTGAATCGGCCCACCAGGCCATTTCATATGGCCCTCACACCTTTCCTGCAGCTGCAGCACTCTCCCCACCGGGCAAGCCTGATCCCCACATTGCAGGGCCCTGTCTGCTGGTATACTGAAGAGGGGCCCAGCAGCCAGCTCTCATGATCTACTTCTACTTCTGACTGCTCCTCTGTCCAAGTCTTGCTGTCAGAACGTTGCCGTGGGTTACCATGGCAATGCTCCACGCGGCTTGCAAGAACTGGACAGAGGAGCAGTCAGACGTAGAAGTAGATCAGAATACTAGCAGCTGGGACCTGCAATGTGGGGATTGGGCTCACCAGGTACAGAGAGGTGAAGGGGGGCAGAAAGACACACAGGGGAGGGGGAGCGGAAAGAGGCACAGGTAATATTTGTCTGGTGATTAAAAAAATAACTTTCTGTTTTCAAAACTCATTCTTCAATAAATTATATAATAGTTGTACACTTGAATATCTGTTTGCTATTATTTTTCCTAGACTTCTAGTTTCAGAGCTAGTTATTATTAAAACCAGTACTAATTGAATGCAGAGGCAATTATTTAATATGATAAAAGAGTAGATACATTTATATAGTCTTACAGATACAACCGGCCCTTTGAGAGTAACCATAATGCTGATGCAGCCCAGGATGAAATTGAGTTTGACACCCCTGACCTAGCACGAAGCAGCAGTATTCTGAAGTGTTGGTTGGTTGAAACTTGGTGTTTTCATTTCCCACAATTCGCCAGACCAATACTATCTTAAGTGCTTTGCAGAAATTATAACAGCTATTGGACTCAACTGACTAGAGCTGATCAGGGTATCAGCCTATGGTGGGATGGAGAATGGGAATAAAGATGACCCAGCATATGCATCAGTGTGTCATCTTTAATCACCTTGCCATGGTACTGAGGTCCTGGTTGATACTGAGCCGTACCAGCTATTGATGCCGGCTCTGGCAAAATAACAATCTAGCACTAACATGAGGTCTTTGCTCTATTTAGTTTAGTGGTGTGTACTCTGATGTGGGAACTTGGAACTGTTTTTTTGGGCAGGGGGGCAGATGTCAAGGCTGGCAAGGCTGAATTTTGCCTTCATGTATGCATGTTTTAACAAAACAGTGAAAACACAGAAAATAATGCATTAAAACAAAACAAAAGCAAATAAGACATATACAATTTTAACACACAGTAGTGGAACCAAAGTTTCCAAGTTAAGGGAAATAATTGTCCCACTGTATTCTGCACTGGTCAGGCTTCATCTGGATTTCTGCATTCAGTTCTGGGTACTTCATTTTAAGAAGGATATAGATAAGTTGGCGCAGAGAAGGGCAACAAGACTGATATGAGGTAGGGAGAACATATGAGAAGAGGTTGAAGGAGATGAGCATGTTCAAATTGGTGAAGAGAAGACTGAAGGGCAGCAGGATTGCACTCTAAATGCCTCAAGGACTGCCACAAAGAGGAAGGTGCAGGCTTGTTCTCTACTGTCCATGAGGGTAGAATTAGAACTAATAGTTTTAAGTTACAAAAAGATAGATTTCAATTGAATATTAGAAGTAACATCTTGACAGTAAGAGCAATTTTGCAATCAAACCAATTGCTTAGAGAATTGGTGGGGTCTCCTTCTCTGAGATCTTCAAAACGAGGCTAGAGGATGCTCTAGCTCGAGATCCTGCATTAAGCAAGCAATTGACCTTGATGTCCCATGAGGCACTTTCAAACTCTATGATTCTGTCAAAACAAGAACAGCCAACTAAGTAATACTTAAGCAATTAATGTGAATATCATGAAGTCAGTGTCAAAATGTGAGTGAACTATTACAAAGTTGATTAACAAATAGAATTAGTACATCACAGGAAAATATGTAAGATCGTATTAAGTGAATGCAAAGAAATGGCTATAAAGTCTTCTACATGCTCTTCCTTAAGAGTAAATGCTGTGGACCTAGTATGTAGAAGTCTGCAGACAAAACTCCCAAAGAAAATGCAAAATGTTTAAGGGGTAAATAATCTCCTGATACAAGACTTGGAGTTAGGGATGAATAATGAGATAAACAGGTTTGCTAATAATATTACTTTACTTAGGATTGGAAAAATAAAAACAAAATTATGAATACATTGAAAAGGATCTCTCTAAAACTGAAAAGGGGCCTCCCTACAACACTGTGATACAGAGGCATCCTTGAGTGAGTAGTATCCGAAAGTATGTTCTTTTCCAGTGATTTTTGTACTCTGTACATGCTCTGAAGCTACTTTAACTAATCTAGTGCTTTGGGATATTAATGGCTCAAATCTCAATGGCTCAGAATCATAAAGCTGGGAGAGGCTCAGAGGTCCTTAAGTCCAAAACTTGCTGTTGCAGGAATTTAAAGTATCCTTAAAAGATGGCCATCCAATCTCAGCTTATAAATTTCCAACAAAGGAGAGCTACCAATCTTCAAGGCAAGTCTTCTGAGTAACTTTATTGCTCATAATATAGGCAGAAGCACAAACCTTTATTCTCTCTAATTTTATCTTATTTTATTTTATTTGTAGTCATAATGGTAGCATGGTGATCAACCAGGTCAGGAGAACTTTTCAACAAGAATAGATTCCTAACAGCACAGATGAGAGAAACCAAAATTACTACAGTAGAAGTTTGAATGATATAAAGGTTTAATAACCCATATAAATAGGTATACTTCAGTTAACAAAGTAGATGTGTTCCTGAACATTACTTCTTTAACAGAAAACTTGGTACCAGAGGTAAAAAAGAACAGAAAAAGAACAGGGATAGGTCCTTGTGCACGTACGCACGCACACACGCACACACACACACAGACCCACAAAGAGCAGATCAACATGTTTCAACAAACTTTTGTTCAAAACTAACAATAGGCACATGGGAAATGAAACAACAAGGTTAGGTAAGCCTTGCATAGTGACATTTTGAATCTTCTAAAGACAACCTGAGATCTTCTTCCAAAATGCATCCAAGGATGATTTTTCCTTCACTTGTCTCTACTTTTCTTATCATTTCCATTTTGGTGTTGAGATTTATAGATCTATGCTTTTTTAACATACTAAGGGCAGCTAGTGAGAGAAGGCATATCTGACTTCCCTTTTTTCCTCTATTTGGTTGTCCATGCATATTCAGTAAGGAATTTTGAAAGCAGCTGCTATTCATCTTGGCTGTTATAGGCAACCACCCAGCTAGAGTAAAGTCGGCTGGAGTAAAATCTCATTCTTTTTTAGCTCAACTTTATTGCAGTACTTAATCCAGATATACCAATACACTGTGATTGTTCCAATCCTCCACCATTCTCTCAATGCTGCTGCTGCTGCTAAAAACAAAACAAAACAAACCTAACCCTTCTTGCTAGATAGAGGGCTAGGAGGAAAAGCAGGGTTGGCTGGTTGTAAAAGGACTTTGTGAAAAGGAGCTTCTTTATCAGAGGCTTTGTTAACAGAAGTGTGCCTATAAATATGTATTAATAAAGAGCACAAATATATGTTTGTCTTTGAATCATAGAATTACAGAGTTGGAAGAAGCCTCCTGGCCATTGAGTCCAACCCCCTGCTCAATGCAGGATCTCTAGCTAAAGTGTCCCAGCAGGTAGCTGTCCAATCTTTTTTCCTTAACATGTCTGGGACTGTTCTCGGAAAAGAAAGCAAAATCCATATTTTCTTGCTGTTTACCTAGACCAAGAAGAGCCTCTTAATTTTTTTGATGCTGTGCTTCTGCATAAACTATATTTGTGCGCATCTTTGAGTTTCTATTTCATTTTGAGAGTTGTCTCAGGGCTGATTTAAGAATGTAAAAAGCAGTCATGTTGGATCACACCAAAGGATTATCTAGTCCAACATTGTGTTCATGGAATGGCCAACTCTTTGCCTATTGGAAGCTCACCACCCAACCACAAATGTATTTATGCCCTCCATCTTGTACAACCTCTTTGCTATGTGTCAACCTTTTAAATCATTTTTGTTTGCTTAATTTGCAAAAACTGGGATTGCCCTGGGACTTTATATGGGTTCAAGTTGTGCTATACAACTCACGCCAGTATCCAAAAATGGAATTAATTAATGCAAGGGTGAACTTGCTAGTAATTGCACATTTTCAGAGTTAGCCGAAAGATGATATCCAACAGTGTTTGTTGTTCAAGGTTGTGCAACCAGTTGCATCCACTGTGCAACTGATTGAACAAATGTTTGCGCAAGAGGCTGTGCAAATTGTTTTACAAATGATTACATAACACGTTATGCAAGTGATGGCATAGTTGCCCATAAAACTATGTGTGCAACTATGTAATCCAGTTGATCTGTACTAGTTAGAGATTTTAAATTCAGTTAGGTTAAATTTAGGCCTCAGTTGTGGGTTGCTCTTTAGACCTAGTATGAAACAGGCCACAAGGATGATTCAAAAGAATGCCATCATCATTTGTCGTTATCATGAAAATTCCTCAGAATCTATTTCCAGTTTACTCCAGAAAGCTGGGCTTTAAATGAGAGAACTGAAATACCCATCCCAAAAGAGCAGTCCTAATTTTCATGTATGTGCGACAGTCATTTGTTTTAACTCACAGTCAGCCATCAAATTTTGTGGTGGGCTATAAACTTGTTGAGTCATTAGCCTGCTTGCTTAATGGAGGAAAACTAAATTCCTGTTCCTGCATAATGACACTTATTCACTGTAGACATTTGCATCACTAGGAAACGATAAAACCTCATCCTTCATAATGAAGTTCTGAGCTGACAAAGAGGAAAATATAGTGTGGTGGGACAACTATGAATATAAAACAAGCTTAATAAAGAAATAGTGACAAATTATATTATGCAAAATACAATGCAATAAAAAAGCATTACTAACTCATTGGAAATGTCATAAATAATCTAAATAGCTTTTGACTGTCAAAGCCATGAAAAATATATTTGCAAAAACTGAGGTGCAGAATACATGCCACTTTAATTGCTATCTTGTTTTGACAAGCATGGTAACCTTGTCTTAGTAGATTTGCTAATTTTGGCTTACTTATACATTAAGAAATCACAGAAGGAACACTTTTAGATGTTTTGGAATTTTTTCCCTTTTTTTTTCCTTTTACAAGTTTCACTGTTCTTGTTCATTATCTTATTTGCCAACAGAGTGAAAAATTAATCACATACATTTCATTAATAGAAAAGAATAAGTTGGTCAGTAGGTCAAGTCAAAGGATAAACATACACACCTGGCCAAATCTACATAGATTCTTTTTAGTGTATATATCATACACACACATGCGGGGGGAGCTAGTTATTTATTTATTCATTCAGATACAGAGACACATTTGGTCTTTATCAACAGTATGGTGAAAACAAGAGATTTTGGGGGTGGGAAATGATGAATCTATCTATTGCTGTTTCAATTTGTTCCCAACTTATGGTGACCCTAATGTGAACCTATGGTGAAAACTCTATGGGGTTTTCTGGGGGCTGAGTGTATGTAACACATTCAAGGTCACTCTCAGTGGGTTTCTATGGCCAAGCAGAGAATTGAACAATGGTCTACAGCAGTGGTTCTCAACCTGTGGGTCCCCAGATGTTTGTGGACTTCAGCTCCCAGAAGCCCTGAGCATTGACCATAGTGGCTGGGGCTTCTGGGAGCTGAAGTCCACAAACATCTGGGGACCCACAGGTTGAGAACCACTGGTCTACAGGGTTGTAGTCCAATGCTGAAATCACTATACCATGCTGGCTCTCTGAATATATCTGTACTATGCAATTATAGTAGCTTGGTACTGCTTTCATCATTCCTTCATCCTATATAATCTTGGGATTTTTGGTTTGGTGAGGTAGAATTTTCTGTTATGGAGCTCTAGTGGTGTTGTTCAGGGGGAATGGACTAGAACTTCTTTAGCAGAGAATTTTAAGTGACTCATCACACTGCAGTTCCCAAAATTTCATAGAATGGAGCCATGATCGTTGAAAGTATACCAAACTGTTTCCAATCTGTAGTATAGATAAACTTGGAATTTCTTTCTTTCCTCTTGCTTCTCCCATTATATCCTAGCAGCAGCTTCCTCATGGGATGGATTTTCTTTGGAAAGGAGTTGCTGGATGCTAAACTGAATTGCTAGTCCCACCTGAAGTAAGGCTTTTGACTCAATGAGTATTTGGGAAGTCAACACTTGTGCAAGTTTCACTGATCAAGTGGCTCTGCTCCAAATAAACAATTATATTTATACTTTAGACTTTGGGCATGATGCTTTAAACTACAAGTACTTCAGAGGGCTAAAATATCAAAGGAGCTGGATCCATCAAAGTGATTAATATCATCCTAAATGTGGCCAAGGCTGATTCAGTCCCCCTAAAAACTCCAAACTAAGATTCAACTGGGATAATCAGTATCATCCAAACCACCACAATTCTCTCTCCAGGACCTTCTCCCAAAAGCTAACTATCAGTTATTTATCATCTAGTTTGATCTTGAGTCGGCTTTAATTTTAGGTCTGTATTTGTATCAATAGATCAGTAGCTCCCTTCATGCATTAAAAATAAAGGGGGGCTATATGATGAAAGGGTAGTGGTAATATGTGTTAGAATGCCTATGTACCTTCCTCCTCCCCAATATCCCTAGATTAAAATATAGACATCAGC
>CAOKZL010004669.1:0-20851 GCA_948472985.1 Iguana delicatissima | reverse complement strand
CAAGCTCACCTTGAAGAAGCGGCACGGAGATTCAGCTGATAACTATTACCACTCCGGAAGCTGGTAATTCCACGTACAACTAAGCCTGCACCTGGAGAAGGAAAGAAGACAGGGGCTAGGCTCTATCGCTGCTGTCCAGGATTCCAGCAGCCCTGCATACAGCCAGACCCCAGGAAGCCCAGGAAGGGACATAATACTAACATGCATTTTATATTACTCTTATTATTCTCTATGGATATGATATTTGTAAGCAATGCTCAAGGGGTTGAAGAGATAGCATTCCCACTTTTGGCTGATAACTATTGGTTACACCTAGCTAATATAACCGGGGTAGATCATTTCTGTTTGCCACAGGGAGTTCCTGCCAATAGACTCATTAATTCATGTCTGATAGCGGTGTGTAGGCAGCCAAGCCAAATCCAGGATAGTATCACTACCAGAGTTTGATCTTTAGCCACTTAGATATGTCGTATGCTCGCAGCGCAGATCGGGGGGTCACGTCAAATTCTCCCCCTAACTGAGTTCACTTTACGAACTCCTATAGTAGCAGGAGCCAATGCTACCTGCGCGCGCATGATCAATTGTCGGAGTAAGAATAGCCAATGCAAGATCGCTCCAGGACCTCCGATTCCTTGCAAGGAGATCCAAAATATATTTATTACCAAGGTCATGTTCTTTTACCTCATGGCTGGTTCTGGACCTGTGGGTCTCGAACCTGGTCATACATACCAGCCTATCTGTCTGACATTCAACCTTGCTGCCTTAGCCGTCTGGTAACAGTCCTTCCTCCATGGCCTCAGAAGCGAGACCGTAGAGCTAGAGCCGCCCCTCTAGATGAAAACTGTGACGGCCAATCACACTTATGGTCGGACCAGGAGAAAATAGCGTTAGCATTCTCCCTGGTTGGAATAACAGGATTGGCTCTGGAGGACGGACTAGAAATAAATAGATTAGCCTGCACGCTAGTCAAAAGTATAAATGCTACTTCCAAAGCATTATCCTTGCTTAACAAAGAACAGCGGGAACTAAGGGCTGTATTGGAAAATCGGGCAGGCGTTGACTATCTCGTCCTTCTCCATCATGTAGGATGCGAAAAGCATCAGAAATTGTGCTGTTTCAACTTGTCTGATAACAGCAATGCGATAGAAGCACAAATTAACAAACTGCATGAAGTAGTAAAGGATAAAAATGAAGGGGATGCTAGCTAGTGGAAGTGGCTCACATCTTGGTTACCAAACCTGAATTGGCTAAAAGCATTGTTTGTAATTTTGTTGCCAGTAGTGCTAATAATCCTGTTTCTGTGTATATGCTTTCCTTGTTTTATGCAATGTATAAGTAATATGCTTCAAATTACTTCCAGTAAGACAGCAGCTCTGTACGCTTTGATGGCTCAGCCTGATGCTGTTTTATGATATAACGTCACGAAATGCTATAATTGTTTAGAAATATGCATTTAAGGGGGGAAATGATATAGGTATGAATTAGAAATAGTAAAGTAGAAATAAAGTAGAAGCTGGGGGCTTAGGTCAGAGGAACGGAGAAAGATTTAAGAAGGGTAAAAAGATCACGAGAGCCAATGTATCACGTAGCTAGGATGTTGATCACGTAGCCAGGGTGTTGTTTATTTCCGGGGTCTGAGCTAGTAACAGCATGTGGTATTTGTGACCCCGGAGGGGCGGACCAAGACATGCCTGCAATCTTTGCCTGTGATCTTTGTGTATGCTGTGAACTTTGTCTATAAAAGAGCTGTGAAACTTGAATTCAGGGCTTTTGGTCTTTTGGAGAAATCCAGCCAAAAGCCCGCGCGTAATAAATTACTCTTTTTCTTGCTCTGTGGTCTCTGTGTTCTCTGGGCTCCTGCAACAGTCTTTCATGGATTTGATCATTTGAGAGTTTCTTCAACCCCTGACCTCCACATGTTAATTCTGTTTTAATATGTACTATTTGTATGATTTTAAATTGCATTGTTTTAATACGAATGCTGTTTTGAGGCCCAATGTTGGGCAAAAGTGGGATACAAATAAAGATAATAACAAACAACCACAGCCAATTTGGGAATACTCTCCAGGGTGCATTTCTTGGGAGACCTTATTCGAGTGAGGGTGGGTTGGAGCTTGCCTGATATTATTGTAATCTCTGGGCTGACCATCCTAAATCCATTACACTCAAGGTTTCCACCTTTGCCATAACAGCCCAAAAGATCTTCTGCAGCTTCCTGAAGACATCAGTAATGGATTGCAAAGGGAATCAGACATTGTAGCTGCCTTTTTATTGTTGGTCCAACATCTTATCCAGTAACTTCTTGTTTTGTTCTTTCCTTTTTAACCCTTCTTGTTGGTTTCTATCTTGGTTTCATGCTTTAGGGTTCTAGGCCTATTTGTGTCTTTGCGTGAAAATGAAAGAATGCAAGTTCAATCACCATATTCGGAATGGCTGGCAATTTTGCTTTTGAGGCCCAAGTCCTATTATGACCATAGGCTCTTCCCACACACTCTGTCTGATGGGTTTTTCCAGGGACAGGGAGGAGCTTGCACAGATAAATTGGGAAGAAACATGGGAGGCAGACAGCCTACAAGCCTGAGACCTCCTGAGCTGCAGAACTTGGGGTGACAAAGTCATTGGTAGAAAGGTAAGGAGCCTGGAATGTTTCTCAGCTGGGTTTTAAAAGGACTGTGCAGTTGCTGAGAGGGAAGGTTCCCTGGGAAAGAAGGGCCTGAGATGCGGGAGCAGGAGTTGGAGAAACTCTCAAATAATCAAATCCATGAAGGTTCAACCCACAAATGTGGAGAGCCCACTGTAACTATCTTAGTGTTCTGATTCAGGGTCAGTCCAGGCAGGATGTGTGTGTCACCTGAGCCAGCACCAGTCAGAGCAGAAGTGTCCCACAGAAGCCGTCAGAAGCAGCCTGCCAGGGAATGAACATCCCTTTGGGGTTACTCTTGGTCACCCTCAGTGCAGTCAGGCACATCACAGATTAATGGACCAAGCTCCCACATGAGCAGGAGGCATACATGCCCCTGAAGCAAACTGGCCCTAGAAATATGAGATGATGGCTCACTCTCCCAGGACTACACCAGGCTAAAATCAGCTCTGTCCCCTCCAGTGATGCAGACCGTTATGACCTGGTTATGACCTATAAAGCCTTAAGTCCAGGCTATGTTACAGACCATATCTCCCTGTATGAGCTGGCCTGGGCCCTGACATTTTCAGGAAAGGCCCTTCTCTCAGTCCCACCACCATCTCAAGCATGGTTGGTGGGGACACAAGAAAGGGCCTTCTCAGTGGTTTCCCCAGGCTCTGGAACAACCTTCCCCAGGGAGGACTGAATGGCCCCCTCCTTGTTGTTCTTCCAGCAGCAGGCAAAGGCTTTTTTATTCAGACAGGCATTTTAAGAAAGGAAATCTTTAAAGAATGGGCTAGGAGGTGCTGCACTGTTTAATTTTAATTGCTTCTTTTAATCTCTTTTGAGCTGGTTTAATTCTTCTATAATTTAATTCTTTTTTAATATGGACCTTTTGCATGATTTTAAATTGTATTGTTTTAATATGAATGCTTCTTCGAGGTCCAATGTTGGGAAAAAGTGGGATATAAATAAAGATAACAACAACCACAGCCAGTTTGGGAATACTCTTCAGGGTACATTTCTTGGGAGATCTTATTAGAGCGAGGGTGGGTTGGAGCTTGCCTGATATTATTGTGACCTCTGGGCTGATCATCCTAAGGTTGCCACCATTGCAATAGCAGCCCAAAAGATCCACTGCAACTTCTTGCAAAGGGGACCAGTTGTACCTTCCCTTGTTATTGTTGGTCCAATATCTTATCCAGTAACTTCTAGTTTTGTTCTTTCCTTTTTAACCCTTCTTTGTGGTTTCTGTGTCTAATGTAATTATGTCAATGGGATATGATTTGTTAGAGCCAGCATGTTGTATTGATTTGAGCACTGGACTATGATGCAGGAGACCAGGGTTCAATTTCCTGCTGAGCCGTGAAAACCCATATGGGCGTGCCACACATTGTGATAGATGATACCTCTGAAATCAAGGAGCAACTGATTGTGCATGGAGCCGAGCCAGTGAGTGAGCACGTCAACCTGCAAACATCCCTTGCACTGGAAGGTCCAACAGAGACAGAGTTGCCCTAGCCAGCTCGTGATGGAGAGGGAATCAGCAGTGATGCACAGGAGCTGCAGCCGGCTGTGTCCCATCATTCCTCAATCACACAGAAGGCTGAAAGGGGCTGCTGAGAGGGAGGCTGCATGGACTGGCTGTGGAAACAATAACAAGCAGCACCTGCTCACAGGGGCTATTTAAGTCTGCCAGTGTGGCTGCTCCTTGCTTGCAGCAAATTACTAGCAAGCCCTCATGATCTTCGTGTCTCCTGCTCCCTGAAACCCTCTGGACGGATCTCTGTTCCTGAACCTTTGGACTGGACCTTGACCTGGCTCAACTTGTTGCTTCCTGGTGTTCGGTGTATTTGGACTCCCCAAGTGTTCCTGGCCTCTCTCCTCCCTTGCTGGCTGCAGCTTGGCAGGAAGAGATTCCTGACACACTCTCAGCCCCAGAAAACCCCACGATAAGGTTGCCGTAAGTCAGAAAGGATTTGAAGGCACCCAACAACATATGTTTTACTGTTTCGTCAGAATGTTTAGTAATGTATGTTGTACCACAGGCAAATAAAACTAGTTAGAGGCAGGAATGCTCCAGATTTGCCCTGAGAGCAGAGGGTTTGGCTTTGAAAGGTCAAAGGCTAGAAACCACTGCTGCAGCTACAGACACACTTAAACTGATTATCTTTATGTTCCTTAATTATCCATGCCAAGCTTTACTTAATCTCTCACCACAGTCTTGGAACTATAGCAGGCAGACACACAGATACACACAGAATGACCAACCTGTTTTTCTAAATCAGAGGTGGGCAACTTGTTGGCTTTCAGGTTTTGTTGGACTGTACTTCCCATGAGCCCTGTGTTTTAGCTGGGAGTTGCAATCCAACAATATTTGGAGGACCACAGTTATAGGGCTCACCTAGACTGGTGATTTGTGCCAATTTGACGTTTAAATTCAAATCTCACCATTTCACATTTTCCTGATGCTTCTTCTCACTTCCCCATCCCAACACTCTCTCTAATGAAAGCATCAATTGAAAGGAACCATGTTTTGGTTTATTTGTGGGCATGGTGCATATGAGGTGGATTGTGACATTAGACAGGGTGTGCCCAATCCCCCCACAACCCTCCCATACATAGGCCAGCATCCTCTGGGTGGTATATTCAGGTGTAAGTCTACCTTAGACCTGTGATATCTTTTTTGTTGTTGTTGTTGTTGCAGAGATTGGTATGTCTTCCGTCCTCCACAACTGTCAAAGCACTCCCCCAAACTCACTGTTTAGTCCTTGGAGTCCCCCCGCCAGCCATTCCATCACTGGTGGAACTTGTGTGTGTTGGAGAACCATCTAGCTATGTCCCTATAGCCAGGTGCAGAATTTAATCTGAACAATGTATGCAGGCAGATGACTCTGCCGCACAGTCGAGAAGCTCAAGGTGACAAAAGGAAGAAGATGGTGGAAGAAACAGAGCACCAGAGATGGAGAGGGGTGATGACATAGAGAGTGTCAAAAATAATGCAGAGAAGGATTATTTGGAAAGAGCTGAGCAGCCTGGGATAGTCCAAATGGGGTCCAGACAAAATATAATAAAATTATAGGTTGTTGTCGGTTTTCTGGGTTTTGAGGCTGTGTTCTATTAGTATTTTCTCCTCATAGTTTGCCTGCATCTGTGGCTGGCATCTTTAACTCTTTAAATCCTCTGAACATGCCAGCCACAGATGCAGGTGAAACGTCAGGAGAAAATACTAGTAGAACACGGCCTCAAACCCCAGAAAACCCACAACAACCTATGGATTCCAGCCATGAAAGCCTTCAACTTTACATCAATAACAAAATTCATAAAAATCAGGAGTGATTGGGGAAGTGATTAATTTTTACCATGTCAACATTTTTGCAAGTGTATTTGGGGTAACATGAATGGACAACCAAGAAGACCTCCAAGTGCAGGGCTACAGAAACATTTACATTGCTATAAATTCATTTGGCCCCAAATGTAAGGCTCTCTTGTTTTTCAGGAGATGCCTACTTTTGAGGAATTTGATCTCTGCCAACCAGACACTCAGATCATTTCCACACTACACTATTATAGTGTTATTATTCCACTTTCAACATCCTATGGAATCCTGGGGTTTGCAGATTAGGGAGGGGCCTTGGGAATTCTCAGCCAAAGAACTCTTTGGCCTCAGGAAACTATAAACCCCAGAATTCCACTGGAGGTTGAAAGCAAAATAATAGCTCTATAACAGTGTAGCGCAGAAAGACCCCCCAATATGATACTGCAACCTACAGAGACACTTACACAGATAACAGATTTTGAAAGCACAGCTTTTTAAAATGCTTCCTTTAATTTGAGCAACGAGTATTGAGTATCAGGCTGTCATGCCTTTAGAGAGGTGACAGATGCATACAGTTACAGATGAAAGATAGGAAAGCTAGGCAATTATATTGGTGGCTTGGTTGGCTGAACTTTAATACTACAGATCAAACTAAAATAGCTTGAGAAATGATTGATGGCTTCTATTTTTTTCCAGAGATATTTGTAACAGGAAAGCCAGGAAAATCTTGATTAACTTGTTTTCCTTGATGTCATTTCCATCAAATATCTATCTTCTGTGTATTCACGAAGTGGGAAAGAATCAAACAAGAGAAACAGAGAAAGATTTACCATAATGAACTCCTCAGGGCTCCTGATTCATTCTGGAGCCTGATTCAGCAACTTGGATCAGGACCTGGTTTGATCTTGATCCCTCTGGACCCAATCTAGACCCTGAATCCAAATCAAGAGTTAGAAATCTAGATCACCACACCACTCTCATTGATTTCCAACAGGAAACCACAGAGAAGACCTATCATTTAATTTTTTCCCCATACATTTACATAAAATCTGGAAACTGTGATGAGGTGATTGACTCAACTGAGCTACAGACAGGTACCTCTGTGTGCTAGGCATCTGCAAACGTTGGTTTTTAATATTTTTTTTTAAAAGCTGTTATCAACTTCTAGTCTTGATATTGTGTTTCACACTGTTGTCCTGGCAGGTGGCCCTTGGGAAAAGGACCAGCTCAGCTCTTGCCGCACCCACTGATTCCCCTAAATTCCCCATTATTTGCCCAACCTCCCATTTTTGGCTTAAAATAGGCGTAGTGCTTTGTACGCTGTTTTGCAAAGTCCCCGTCCCTAAAACATGATAATTCTGTCCAAAAAAGGCTTCTCAGAAATGTTTTAGAACTTATAAAAACCAGTCTTGAACCAGTGTGGTTCAGTTCATTACTTAGGATACAAGCAAATTGATTAAACGGGGCTTATTGATTCTTAAGGAAATCTCTTGTTTGTGTGAGGTATTTCAGTTCTGTATGTTGCAAAGAAGGCTGGGAAGGAGCCATCTCTTCCTGTATGTATAGGATTCACCAGTATTCCATAGGAACTAGTCATAGAATAATAGAATCATAGAGTTGTAAGAGACCCCAGGGGCCACCCAGTCCAACCCCCTGCCATCCAGGAACAAACACTCAAAGCACTCCTGACAGATGGCCATTTAGCCTCTGCTTAAAAACCTCCAAAGAAGGAGACTCCACTACACTCCGAGGCAGCATATTCCACTGCCGGACAGCTCTGACCATCAGGAAGTCCTTCCTGAGGTTTATGTGGGATCTCCTTTCCACCAGCTTGAATCCATTGCTCCTTGTCCTAGTCCACATCCACTTGTCTAGTTTGCACAGAATCCTAGAACTGGAAGAGACCAAAAGGCCTATCCAGTCCAACCCCATCCTGCCACGCAGGAATACACAATTAAAACATTCCTGACAGATAGCCACGAGCCTGTTTCAAAACCTCCAAAGGAGGAGACTCTACCACACTCTAAGGCAGCATATTCTACTGTCAAGTTGCTGTTACTGTCAGAAATTCTTCCTAGTTTAGATGGAATCTCTTTTCCTGAAGTTTGAAGCCATTGCTCCATGCCCTAGTCTCTAGAGCAGCAGAAAACAAGCCTGCTCCATCTTCACTATGGTATCCTTTCAAATATTTAAACATGACAATTCAGTCACAGCAAGGGGTCCTGCATGGCAGGAGGTTGGAGCCAATGGCCCCTGTGGTCTCTTTCAGCTCTATAATTTTTAAGTTACCTCTTAACCTTCTCTTCCTGATACCAAACATCTCGAAACATTCCAGATCCATATTCCTTGTAATCTGGAGGAGGACCTACACAAACAAAAGAAATAGAGAAAGATTTATAATACAGATGTGCTCAGGGCTCCTGATTCAATTCTAGAGCCTGATTCAGCAACTTGGATCAGGGCTTGGTTAGATCTGTATCCATCTGGACCCAATCTAGACTCTGAATCCAAATGAAGAGTTAGAAATTTGGATCACTAGTCCACGCCCATTGATTTCCCCTAGGAAACCACTAAAAGGCATGATTATTTTTAAAATTTTTCTTATATATTTACATAAAATTTGGAGACTCTAAAGAGGGAATTAATTCAGCCCATGGCGAGAAGTGTGTTGGAAATTTATGGTAGCTTATAAACCAGGGTGGAAGCAGTTGCATATTTGTTGCTGTCGTGTGCTTTCAAGTCTGGAAGCTTCCAGAAACACCAATGCAATATTTTTCAATAAGTGGCAGGCCTATCTTCCCCACCCTGGGTTGTCTATCCTTCAAAACCAGAAGTGGGCTCTCTGCTTTGTAATTCCTGCAGCTCCCACAGGATTTGGGGTCAGAAAACTACCCTCCCTGACTTGCTGCACTTCTGCACCATTATCTTTCTTCCCTGTGAATAGCCGGCCTGTTCCTAAGCTGAGCAGGCCCTGTAAAGCCATACGCGTTTCCCTTCCACAAAAGCCCCAGCTTCAGCATATCTGGAAAGCAAATTTAGGAGCTACAAGTCATTTTTTAATATATATATATAAAGAGAGAGAGAGATTGAATTTTGTTCGACCAAGCAACATAAGAAAGGAAAATAGATCAAGAATAAACGTTGGTACTAAAGTGGCAAGTCAGAGATCAGACCTCGGTTTGAAAAAAAGATTTTCTTTATTTTCCTTCTGGCCCGCAAGCTGCACCGGTTGGGATCACTCCCAAAGAAACCGGCCCCGCCTCTTAGATTCTTCAAGTCTTTATACATTCCGACAAACGTGTCATACATTACAACATAAGTTTCGTTTTTCCCATACACTGAACAATGAACTGTTCTGCTGCCCGCCTGGAAATGTTTCAACTAACAACTGGTTACATTTCTATTGCAAGGCCAAGCAAGATAATAATTCAGCGTTTACAGTGTTCTATTGTTTTCATCAAGCACAGAGAAAGGCCGCATCTGCAAAGACAATTTTTCTGTTTCTTTCCCACTCCTTGTGGTCATCAGGCCTGACCCGAAACTGTCTCCACCACAGTACGAAAAAGAAAAGAAAAAGAACGTACCGTTCCGGTCTTACCTCATATACACATAGGTGCACTTCGGACATAATCAGTAGAGATTCACAGTAATAAATAAGTACCTTACCATAATCTGCACAAATAATCTACACAAGGTATTCAACAGATTCATTTTCAAAACATAGGCCTATTCCTCTTTCGAGACTCTAACACCAGATCGGTTTTATCTAATTTAAACTTTCCTAGTGCACTAATTTGCGTACACTCCTTTAAATAAACAGAATCTATTTCCACTAAACCTTTCCTAAACAAATGACATAGTAACAATTAATAATGTTTACAAACTTGTAATTAACAAAACAAAAAAGAACAGCTGTCGATTCACAAGCATTTTATAAAAAAAGACTTCCCCCACTGCTGACTAAACAGTGTAGTTTTTAATTTGTCAATCCCCCTCCAAATTAGAAAAAGAGGAGCTGGGTAAATAAATATCTGAGTACATTATATATACCCCTGCCTCCAAACATGAAAATGTTTATATCAGGGTATATACAGACTTTCCCCAGTCTTTTTGCATCATCTCCACTTTCACTATAGTCACCCTCTCTGAACCTCTGGTTGTGACACTTCCTGCTTCAAATCTCATATTGCATAAGATCTTACGCATATTTTCCTCTTTATTTATTAATCTGTCCCAATTTTTGTATGTATAGATTGGTTTCCAAGTTTTTAAGAATTCCTCATCTGGTTTGTTCTTTATCTTACATGTACGTTTCCCAATGCTCGTAATTTCAGCCAATTTCTCTATCCATTCTGTCTGAGGTGGTGTCTGTTTCTTTTTCCCAGTATCTAGCAAGTATGATTCTTGCTGCCATGACCATATGCCATAACACCCTGCTATATCTTTGTTCTATTTGCTTATCCAACTAGAAAAACCCCAGCAAAAAGAATTCTGGTTTTAAGTCTATTTTAACTTGCAGTATTTTTTTAATTTTTGAGCATATCCGATTCCAGAATTCCTTGACCTTTTGGCACGCCCACCATTGGTGGAAAAAGGTGCCTATCTCTTTGTTACATTTCCAGCATCTGTTCTTGGCATTCTTAAACATTTTAGCAATTCTCACAGGTGGAAGATACCATCTGAACCATATTTTCAATGCATTCTCTTGCACGATGTAAGATCGTGTAAATTTACGACAATTTCTCCACACCTTTTGCCAATCATTTAAATATATGCTGTGGCCTACATCACATGCCCACTTGGTCATGTATTCTTTTATGATTTCCTCTTCCAGTTCAATCTCCAGAATTAGTTTATACATTTTTGACAATAGGTGGATCTCTCCACCCTGCCATTGTTTTTCTAACAGAGAAGGTTCCAAAGTTATACCCCCCATTTCTATATCCTTTTTGAATCTCTCTTTGATCTGGAGATAGGGAAACCACTGTATAGTAATACCTTCTTTTTGGAGTTGTTGTTGTTCTCTCAATTTAATTATCCCACCTTCTAGGTAAACTAAGTCTTTATAAGTATACCATTCACCCTCCCTCCTTAAGCTTTTTATCTGAAGGGCTTCAGCTGGAGAGGTGGTTGGTGGCAACTTAGCACATAGAAGAGGTTTATACTTAATCCAAATCCTAAAGAGAGATTTCCGGATCACATGTCGGAGGAACGCTTCCTGCACCTCAGCCTTACCATACCATAAATAGGCATACCACCCGAAGTGCAGATCGTGCCCCTCCAGTGCCAGCAACTTACGATTTTTCAAAAGTATCCATGGTCTTATCCATACTAGGTATGCTGCCACATAATATATTCTTAAGTTGGGCATGGAGAACCCACCTCGTTCTCAGAGATCAGTCATTAATTTAAGCTTAACCCTTGGTTTTTTCCCCACCCCAAAGGAACCTTACTGTCTCTTTTTTACAATTCTCAAACCACTTAAAAGGCATGGGTATTGGAATCATTTGAAATAAGAATAACATATGTGGTAGTATATTCATTTTAAACAGTGATATTTTCCTTAATAGGGTCAAGCCTAGTTGATTCCAAGCCTCCATTTTCTTCTGGATAGATTTCCATGCTGTTATATACTTGTTTTGAAATAATTGGTTATTCTTATTTGTAAACTGTATACCCAGGTATTTTACACTGTAGAAACATTGAATCCCAGATATTTCCTCTAATAGCTTTTTTTCAGTTTTTTGGATATTTTTAGTTATTATTTTTGTTTTTTGTTTATTGATCTTAAATCCTGCCAAGTCTCCAAATTAATTTATCTCTCTATTCAGTTCCACCATTTGAGGTAGCAGGTCTTCCAGGAAGATCACCACACCGTCCGCAAATGCCCGGACCTTATATTCATCTTTTCCAATCTTCACCCCTCGAATTTCTTCCTGCTTCCGGAGATGCCTTAACAGAACTTCCAATGTTATAATAAACAATAATAGGGACAAAGGACAACCTTGCCTTGTCCCTTTCTGTACAGAGAATGTTTCAGATTGTTCAGAGTTGACTATCAGACATGCTTTTTGGTCACAATAAATATACTTTATCCAGGTTAAGAATGTCTGTCCAAATTTCATCTCTTCCAATACCCTCATCATGAAGTCCCATCTGATGTTATCGAAGGCCTATTCTGCATCTAAGAAAAGTAGAGCACCTTTCTTTTCATTATGTACCTCAAAATATTCCAAAATGCTCATTACAGTCCTCGTATTATCTCTCATCTGTCTCAATAGGAAGAACGCCTCTCTGGTCTTCATCAATATAGTACAGGAGAATCTGTTTTAATCGATTGGCCGGAATAGATGCAAATAACTTATAATAATCATTTAGGAGAGAAATTGGTCTAAAATCTTTACACGTAGGTTCTTCAGCATAAGTCTTAGGAATCAATACCACATTAGCTTTTTTCCAACTATTTGGTATCTTATTAGTATCTAAAATTGAGTTTAACAATTGCTGTAAAGGTTTTGCTAATTGATCTTTAAAGTTTTTGCAGAAATTAGCTGAGAGCCCATCTGGGCCTGGGGCTTTTCCTAACTTAGATCTGTCAATTGCTTCTATAATTTCCATCAAAGAGATATGCCGATTCAATATCTCTCTGTGTTCTGCCTTAATTTGAGGGAGCTTCTGAGCTCCCAGATATTCTTCCTGTTTCTGCTTATTTCCGCCTTGCCTATCATAGTACAAGTTGCTAAAATAATTGTACAAGATTTTCCGAATTTCTTTTTCCTTTGTTATGGTCCTTTGACCCTCTTTAATTTTTAAAATAAGTCTTTTCGTCTTTTCTTTTCTTACTTTTTGTGGCAGCCATCTGCCTGGTTTATATGCATTTTCAAAGAAGTTCCGTTTCACATATTTCAACTTTCTGTCCATTTCTTCCATTACCATCACGGATAATTGTCTTTGTAGTATCCTCATTTTGGAAATGCAAGATTTATTGTTTGGATCTGAAATTAACTTATTTTCTATACTTCTGATCTTATCTGATAATTCATCCAGTTCTGCTCTTTGTTTTCTTCTTTCACATGTTTTTTGGATGAAGGTTCCTCTAATGACAGCTTTAGCTGAATCCCAAACCGTGGCTATATCCACTTCATTATTTAAGTTCCTCTTAATGAATTCCTCTAGTTCAGTGGTTCTCAACCTGTGGGTCCCCAGATGTTTGTGGACTTCAGCTCCCAGAAGCCCCAGCCACTATGGCCAATGCTCAGGGCTTCTGGGAGCTGAAGTCCAAAAACATCTGGGGACCCACAGGTTGAGAACCACTGCTCTAGTTTGTTCTTGCAATATTCCACCATCTCCCCATGGCATAATATGTTTTCATCCATCCTCCAACAACTAAATCTGGATCAAGAGTTCAATGTCATTTTCACAGGATTATGATCACTCAGTGATTTCAGCAGGATTTCTATTTTCTCCACACAGTTTAGTAGCATTTTTGGAAGCCAGATTAGGTCTATTCTAGACCAAGAATTGTGTCTATTTGAGAAGAAAGTGAAGTCTTTTTTGCTAGGATGCTTGTATCTCCAGACATCTAGCAATTGTAATTCCTTAGCCATATACAGAAAGTCTTTTTGATTTTCCCCTGATTTTTTTTGTTTTGAGTTGCGGACTTCTGTCAAGATGTGTGTTCACCACTCCGTTAAAGTCACCTAAAATTGCCACGTTTTCATATGGATATTGCTGAATGTGTTTTTTTAGGTCATTGTAACAACGTTTGTTCTCAATACAGGGAACATATATCCCAATCACAACTAAGACCATTAACCTTAACTTCCACCCCTACAAATCTATCCTTGTCATCACTAATATTATTTTTGGAGCTAGATGTGGTTTGACATATAGAATCACCCCTCTTAACAGAAGCAGCAGAGATGAACATGTCCCCTAGATGATCGTACCGGAGCCATTTTCCATCTTTCTTTTTAATATGGGTTTCTTGAAGACAGCACACATCTGCATTTAACTTCTTCATTAGATGAAATTTTTTTTCCACTTTACCATAGAGTTCAGTCCATTCACGTTCCAGGAGACAAAAGTACACTTCATTTTCTCTTGTCTTTCATCATAGCCAAGTCGTCTGTATCCAAATCAATAAGGCTCGTTTCCATAGGTCTGTTCTCTTCTACACTTTCCTATAATGTTTCTTTACCCGTTTTATCTTCCTGTTCTGTCTGATTGTAGTCCTTGCCATTTGTTGTTTCTGATGCCCTGTCTTTATCTCTATTCTGTCTCTGTGATTTCCTTGGTGATGTTGATTTAGCCTGATTCAATTCTTTTCCATAGGTTTTTAAAAAGTCTTAGCTTTTTCTATAGAATTAAGACGATATCTCTGGTCTTTGAAATTAAATATCACCCCTTCTAAACGATCCCATCGAAACATAATTTGATTCTCTCTTAACTTTGTAACTAAGAACTCATAATCTTTTCTTTTTTTCAATATTCGCGTTGGGCTTTCTCACAGGATAATTAACTGTTTTCCTTGATCCATTAGGGATGATTTGTTGTGTTCTTCCATTAACTTTTCATTAGTGGATTTTCTAATAAATTGCATCACAACATCTCTAGGTATATTTTTCTTTTTTGCAAACATAGATTGAACTCCGTAGGTGGTATCTATTTTGCTGTCCATTATCTCTTCTTCAATTTCCAAGAAATCTGCAATCAGCTCCACAATAGGAGCTGAAAATCTTGAAAGATGGAACAAAAGTCCTCTCAACCAGAACTGGTCAAGCTGCTGACTCTGGGCCCAGGGCTGTTGTTTGGGTTCCAGGTGTCAAAAACATTTTTTCTCTCAAATACCCCCAAAGAATTCAAGGAAGTGGGGAGTGCTTTTTTTTTTGCCACCTTTCAGGCCCTTTCTCAGGCCAATTTAGACCCAGCAGAGGGCTTTTTTTTAAAACAGAAATTGAATAGGAAGTGAGTTCTGCTTGCTTCCTGATGTTTAAAACTGCATCTCTTCAGCCTAAAACAGATGGGGGTGGCCTAAAACAAGGCAAAATTCCTCCATATCTGCTCGCAAGCATTTAGAGGCTTTTTGAGCGGGTATAGTCAGGAATGAAGCCCTCCAAGTTCTCCTAGGGGGCCCACTGGGGCCCACATCCTTCCACAGTTGCCCACCCCAGCTTTAGGCAAAGTCCATTCCACCTCCTTGATAGCTCCAAAGTCAGTCACTGTCAGGATAATTCTGCTCCTAAAATGTAAGTTCTAGGACCCCAGTGATGCTTTGGGCTAATAACTCACCTGGCCTTGACTCATAGGAGTATTCTCTCCTACTTCTTATCTCCAACACCAGATAGGCAAAAAACATGGCAGCAACTGTTACAACCCCAAGGAGGCCTACCGACATAGCTGCAGCACCTGCAAGGTGAAAGCACAAAGCGTTGCTCAGAGACCCTCCTGTCACCTTAACAAGGCTCTCTTTCACACAATGCACTCATACCACCTTGACTGCAGTTTAGCTGCCCATGGCTGCACCCTAGGGAGTCCTGGGATTTATAGTTACATCAGGTCCTTGGAATTCTCAGTCTAAGTATTCTCTGTTAAAAACCTCCCCAAAAAGGAGAGTCCATCATCCTCTGAGACAATCAATTTCACTGTTGAACAGCTCTAGCCATCAAGACATTTTTCCTAATGTTAAGCAGAAACCGTTTCCTTGTAATATGAATTTGTAAGTTTGTGATCTAATCTCTAGAGCAGAAGCAAACAAGTTCACTCCACTTACTATAGGAAATTCCTTCAAATATTTAAAGACAGCTGTCATGTCACCTCTCAGCCTCTTTTCTCTAAATTAAATATGCCTGGGATCATTGTTTTCCTTTTGTGAAGGAGCAAGGGCACATTTCCGAATCCTCCACAGAAAGAGAGAGTCGGGCTCCCAAACTCGCCATATGTTTTGACTTTTAAGGTTAGCTTTATTTAACCTTTTAGTTGGAGTGAGGACTGAAACTCCACCTCCACCTCTCCAAGCGGCCCCATGTAGCAGGGACAGCCCTGGTTAATCCTCCACCACCCCACTTTTTTGGATGTGTTTAAGATGTCCTGGTTTCTCTCTCTTCCTCCCCCTTTCTCCTTTTATCTTCATCTTCCTTCAGTTGTCTCAAACCAGGCCCTTTCCACACGAGGAAATTAACACGGGCCAAGGTGTCCTGTCATGGAGGTTGTCTGCACCTTGGATGGGACTAGGTTGGGACTATTTACCTTAGTTCTGCACACAAGTCTGATCCAATAGGCCCCCAAGTGGTCCTCCAGTGTGCTATATAAAGACCAGAAAAAAACAGTCTTTAAAAGTTCCGGAATGTGCCAATTCGTACCTGCTCAGATGTGCAGATTCATACCAAAGCGAGCCTGTGATCAACGGAGGGCAGGCTATGGGGTTGGTCAGCTTCAGCAGTTGGTCTGGACCCACAAAGTACAAGAAGCCACCATTTTGTAAGCCTCACCAGTGCAGCAGTCATTTTGTAAGCCTCACCAGTACAGATCCATGACCTCGCACTGCTCCAAATCACCCTGGGACAGACAGAGGAGCCCTGTGGAAGGGCTCAAGGGAAAGTCCGCTTTGTTTTGAGCCCAGAAGAAGTGGGTAAGTAACAGTGCGGAGCGATCCCCTGGCCTCATGCGGAAAGGGCCTCAGTTGAAAATTCAGAAGCAGTTTCTGCTCAGTTAACTCAGTGGGAGAGCAGGGGGCTGAGTCTTGTTCATCCTAAAGCCAGTACATAAATTCCAGGTTTTCTTTGATTAAAAGAGGGATTTTGTGTATTTTTCCTTTTGCCTTCTTCTTGCCTGATCACATTTTGGTGCTGTCACTGGTGTATGGACCGGGGGGGGGGGGAGAGCATGATGAAGGCGATCCTCCCCAGGTGGCAATTTTTGGGGGATGCCCTGCATGACACGGTCACACCCCTGCCCCTCTGCCCCCCTCACCACCGCCCCCCCTCCAAGCTACGCTGCTGGGTGCTGTACAGCTCTGTGAAATGTCCCTCTGTGAAATGATGGAGGGTGTGCCCTCTCCTGGTGACTCTCATTTCCTTCTTCTACCATCCACCTCATCCCACTGGCCTCTTACCTTTTGTTCCACTGTGTTGAGAACTGGAACCCACCACACAGGCACTCTCTCCGATATGAAAGAGTCCTGTAAATATAACTGTGGCTGACTCCTCCCATTTCTCTCAAGGAACCTGCCACCCCATCTGTTGCCTTGCTGATAAATGATAAACTCTTTCTCTTTCGCTTTCTCTTTCTCAGAACCTGCTTGCATTTGCAGGAATGGGGCCAACCCAGGGCAACTCTCAGTTCATTGCTCTCCTGACAGATTTTTGAGGTCTGTATGCTTTAAAGAAGCCACCTCTTGTGGTACACAGAGGATTCACCAGTATTCCATAGAAACTAGTCCACGTCCACTTGCTTAGTTTACACAGAATCATGGAAGAGACCACAGGGGCCATCCACTAGCCCCCTTCTGTGCAGGAACACACATCAAAACACTCCCAACAGATGGGTATCCTGCCTCTGTTTAAAAACTTCCAAAGAAGGAGACTCCACCACACTCCATTGAGGTAGCATATTCCACTCCCAAACAGTTCTGACCATCAGGAAGTTCTTCCTGGGATTCAGGTGGAATCTCCTTTCCTGCAGCTTGAATCCATTGCTCCTTGTCCTAGTCTCTGGAACAGCGGAAAACAAGCGCACTCCCTCCTCGACATGACATCCCTTCAAATATTTAAACCTGGCTATCATGTCCGCTGTTAACCTTCTCTTCTGCAGACTAAACATACCCAGCTCCCTAAGCCACTCCTCAAAGGGCACGGCTTCACTCTAGTCCAAGAATCTCAACCACAACTTCCTCTGCAGCTCCACAGAGGCCTAACAGAGCCACCAGAGATTGAGAGAGGCCCTTTCCGCACGGGGTAAGTAGTACGGTGTGGTGCGACCTCTGACAGAGGTCGTCCGCACTGTGGGAGCAGACTGGGTTGGACTACTTGTCACAATTCCACACCTCAGTCTGCCCTGGAGCGACCCGAAGTGGCCTCGCAGTGTGCTTTTTAAAAACCTGTTTTTACAGGTTTTTCAAAAGCATGGAGCATGCCACTCCGTGCCACTCCGTTCCCGCGCTCCGGTGCAGAGTTGCAGGCGTGCACCAGTGAATGCCTGCAGATCTACCGGGGGCGGGCTTCCAGCTGGCGAGCTTCTCCGGTTGGTGGAGAGCCTCCAGCAACTGGTTGCTACCGTTTTGGATGCTGGGGACTGCGGAACAGCGAGCTCGTGCTGCTCTGCATGGTGACTGCCTTACCTGGCTGCTGGTTAGCTCCGTTTCAGCGTGTTTCCCCCGTTTCCCCCTCCACGTGCGGAAAGGGCCAGAAACCCAACAGCTGCCCTGTGAGCAGCATTTTCCCTCTTTGTCCCCCTAAAGTTCTCTTCAGCTTTTCTTAAAGGGGCACAAGACCATACTTGTCAAAGCAGTGGTTCTAAACTTAGCAGAAGAAAATGGAATTTTAACTCCGACACAAAGGATGTGCCTAGGAGAAGGAGGACGTATGCTAACCCCACCATATAATTGCTGCCCCTGAGTTAATGAACCTGCTTATTTGTTTGCTGCCTTTGGTTGCCATCTTTTATCTGTTATGCCTGGGCTTTTTAAAGGAAGAGGAGTTTGGCTCTGCCTCTTGCAAGAAATGATACTATTATTGAAGGGGTTAAATTCAATACCACTTGAATAGGAAAAATAAGCGAATTGAATTGTGCTTCTGAGTAAATAGCAGATGTCTGTCTTATCTCAAATTTTAGAAAATAGCCTTGCAATATCAGAGGTCTGGGAACTAAATGGGAGTAAGCATACTCCCTCATTTTGGCTGTAACCATTAATTTGTATCACTCTAAGTAACCTTGTAAACTAACCCTTTTGTTCTTCTCTGGGCCAGTCAATGATGTAATGGAAAGTTAACCAAAGATCTTTTTCTCCAGTGATGGGCGGGCTAAGTAAATGATTGATTGCTGACATAGAAGGCAAAAGGTATATAGTGATGCTACCTCAATTAATCGACACAACAGCTCTGAATTAACTGTTGCCCCTTGCGCAAGGTATTGTAATAAAGCTGGCTTTTTGATTTTTCCCTGAAACCTGGTGTCGCCTCTTTCTTGGCCACTACATTTCGGTTATGATTGTAAGCTATAAGTGTTATGATAGCCACCATAAATTTAATAGCTGGTCTGTTCAAACATTTACAAGCCTGTAAGCCAGATTTATGAGCTATTTACTTTTGGAATTCCCATTTACTATTGTTAATGACTGAACGTGAGCCCCCAAAAGTGCCCTCTTCAGTCAGGCAGCACCCCAACCAAAACATTTCTAAGGCACTGCAGATCAGGATGCTGGGAGAGGATGGCTGCAGTGCTGTCCCAGTTGGAGGTTGCACCAAGACAAGTGGCTATAGTTTGTCCCAGGGCATTTCTCCACCTGCCTGTTTCAGAACTTCCCATGATCATCTCTCATCTCATTCCTTGGGTATGTGGATGATTTGTGGTGCTGAGAAGTTGGGCTGCAATCCATCCTTAGCTAGTTAAACAGGGCTGATTGAGGAGGAGGAAGGCTAAAAGTAAGCTTTAAAAGGGCTGTGCACGCTGACTGAAGCAATTGAGAGGGAAGATTTCCCCCAGAAAAGATGTGGGTGGGAAGGGATTGGAGTGGGTGGGAAGGGATTGGAGAAACAAATAAACCTATGTAAGTCAAACCTGCATATGTAGAGGGCTGGCTATATTCTGAGCTTGCCCATGTTTTGAGATCTGCTGGGAAGGTGCTTCTTAGTGGTGGCTCATTCCTTCCTAGAAAGGCTAGACGGTCATCCTTGTTGCTCTCCTTCCCTAGGCAGGTGAAGAGATTTTTGTTTTGCTAGGATTTTGGGGGATGATTGATAGAGAGAAAGGGCCCTTTCATATGCTGTTTCGTTGTTGTTGTTGTTGTTGTTGACAGTTGAATCATAATTTTTAACTTTTGCAGAATGTAATGTTCTTCTTTTGTAAAATGTAGTTGTCTTATTGTTCTGACTAAGGGTCAGTCCAGGAAGCAGGTGTATGTCATCTGAGTCAGCAACCAGTCAGAGCAGAAGTGTCTCACACAAGCCATGGGCCTGCCTGGGAGTGAAGATCCCTTTGGAGCTAGTCTTGGTCACTTTCTGTGCACTTCACAGATCAATGGAAACCAACTCCCAGATGAGAAGGAAGCACACATGCCCCTGAAGCAAACTGGCCCAGAACATGAGATGACGGCTCACTCTCACAGGACTACATCAGACTAAAATCAGCTCTGTGTACCTCCAGTGATGCAGAACAATTATGACCGGCCTACAACCTATAAAGCCCTATCTGTATGCCCCTGTATGAGACAGCCTGGGCTCTGAGATCATCAGGAGAGGCCCTTCTCTCAGTCCCACTGTTGTGGCCAGAAAAGAGACGAAGATCAGGTTTTCAGGGAAAAATCAAAAAGCCTTTTTATTTTTCCAATCACTTGTGCAAGGACGACAGCTATCCCAGAACTGTCGTACAGATTAATTAAGGTAGCATCACTATATACCTTTGGTCTTCCATGTCAGCAATCAATCATTCATTTAGCCAGCCCATCACAGAAGAAAAAGATTTTTGGTTAACTTTCCATTACATCATTAACTTAGCACACACGTGTACAGAAGAGAACAAAGAGTTAGTTAGAAAATGATACAAGTTATAGCTCATGGCCAACGATCCTCCTGACGTTTTCTCAGTAGATAAAAGTACAAAGTGAGCCTTTTTGGAGACCAAGCTTTCAAGGTTACATCTGCTGTTTCACTCAGAAACTCAATTCAATTCGCTTATTTTCCTATTCAAGTAGCAAT
>CAOKZL010004668.1:0-20480 GCA_948472985.1 Iguana delicatissima | reverse complement strand
ATATGTATTTTCACCTGCTTGGTTCAAGTAGGTCTTTGCTCTTTATGATGTTCATTATCGGAAAATACAATATAAAACATTGCATTCTGTTTAGACAAAGAAATTAGTCAGAAACAAAGAAACTTGAGTCACAAGGTTTTCTTTAGTTGACCAAAAAAAAAAATTATACATAAAATGAGAAAAATCTCATTTGAGCAAGGTGTAAGCAGCTGCTTCAACACTAGGTACACTGCAGTTCCACCACTGGAAACATTACGGCACATTTACAAATATACAAATCCAGGATTAACAAACAGGAGGCAATACTAGAAGCACTTGTAAGAAAAGAAATTCCATTTCAATGGGGCGGTCAGGCCAAATAGCTTAAACTTCACTGGATGAAGAGATCACAGCCTTCTTTTATATTCCTGGACACATAGTTTAGAAGCACAACTGGACCTTACTTGCTATCTGTGCATACTTCTTTCTCATGCAGTTAAAAACAAACTGTTGCTCAAATAAGGACCCTCTGTGTTCACTCCTGCCATGACAGAAAAAGTTGCGAGTGAAGCATGAGAGGGAACACTTGTAATAAAACCATTAAAATGCAAAGAACTAGCTGATTGCTTTCAGAGACCCGCTTGAACTCCACACCATTAAAAAAGACAAATAAGGAATGCATTTGCAAGTTTTTACTATAATTTCTTTGAAAAAGTTATTCCAGAAGAATACAGGAGTGTGCCCCAGCAATCAGAGCCAAGGAGAGCAGCAGAGCAGCAGCTCTCACTTGAGCATGTGCTGTTTCTAAGTCGAAAGAGGTTTTGGGCCCCAGAACCTGTACCGTAATGCCTCAGCAAGTTCTGTGAGAAAGCTCCAAGAACTGCAAGTGCTGCAACGTGTAACAAGAGACCCAGGGATAAAAAGGAAAACGAGCAGGTAATTATCACAAAATTTAAGTTACTGAGCAATCTCACAAATACACCTTCAGACATTCACTCCACAGTGTCCAGAGTCACCATTAATTGCTGTCCAAATAGCATCTCCTAACCCAGGAAAAGGATGTCCATTCTCTGCCATATACATTTTCAGTATTTAAGCAGTCTCACCAATTTGCGTTACCAACTGAGCAATACAGGATATGTAGCACAGTCAACCCAGTTGTCTGGCTACCAGCCTTGATGATGCTGAAGTTCCACAGGGATCTGCTTAGAATAAAGCTGAGGATGTGGCTCATCTCATGTAGTCTCCTCTTTTTCTGCATCCTGCCTGCTGGCAAACACGTCCTTGTGCACATTCCATTCATGTGGACTTTGGAATTTTCTGGTGTCTTTTTTCCTAACTGTCTTCTCTTCCACAATCCAGGGGGGAGACCCCGTTACGTCTCCCACTGGTGGGGCTGGGAGAACGCTGGGATTCCCAAGAGCATCCAAGAGGTCTGCTGTACACTTGTTTTCTGGCACATTTTCTATTTAGCATCAATGTCCAGAGAAACCAGGGGGTTCAGGGAAAGTTTAGAGAAAATGAAGAGTCCATACACAAAAGTTTGAAGAGTAATATACAAATGTAGGACCTAGTGAGTGTTGTTTCATAGGAAAAGTTATTAAAAAATTGCTCGGCTTGGTTTGTGTTCATCTTCTTGATAGACTTGGGGTGGTTTAGTGGAGAGTGCCATTGTGTAGTTGTGCAATTATAGCTTATGTTTTTTTTTTGTTTTTAAAAAAACACTAGTCATGGAGCTGGAGGGAGAGCAAACATGGTGGTATAAATGATATTGGATTTCAAGGACTGCAAAGCAAACACCGAAGCGTCTGTGACGGCCATGGTTGACAGAATACATTGCTATTCCGCTGTCTTTCCAAGTACAGAAGAAATGGTTTCCAAGTGGAATGGCTCAAAATAACTGATTGGTGGGATGAACATCTCAGTCTAGCTTGTGATTTCCACATCACTGGGGGTGCTTTACTCCCGTTAACTTTCAGTCCAAACTTTAAAAGGACTATTGAACATTTCAAGCCTATTTGTGGATAAGGGTAACACACTTGAATGTCTCCTAAAACCTGGAATAGATTCACTGCCTTATTGATATGGGAGAAGAGAACATATTTATAATATTCTGGTATGTCATGGAATCACAAAGAAACCCTCTTGAGGGTGGGTTAAAATGTTGCAGCTGGTGCTGGAAAATGCGTGAATATTGTGTGGAACCACAGAAATATTTATTTGTTTGTTTGTTTGATTTATGTCTCTTTTTCTTTTCAGTATGGGACCCAAGGTGGCTTACAGTGTCATTCTAGAACAAAATAGCTAAATCGGTGTATGATGTAAAAGTTTAAAAGGCATTAAACAATCATTTCAATTAATACATTAGTTTAAAACATAGTCAAAACTTACTGCATATTAAAAAAAACGCACACCTATGCCACATTCTTCAGCCCCAACCAATTAAAGGTGAAGACCAGTTTAAACCGGGAGGTCCTTGTCGATTTGGAGATATTAAAAAATATGACAGCCTCCCAAGACATTTGCCTTGTTAAGAGGAGCCCGTTATCACTACCTTCTCTTTGGTAGATGTTGTTGGGATTTCCCCCGTTTGGACCGGCAGGCGGAAGTCGCACCTCGCAGATGGAAAGAGCACCTCCAGACATACTGGGCGGAGTAGGAGGAGACCTGGTTTTCTCCAGGTCAGGCGGGTGGACCTCGTTTGCATGGTGGCCCTCTTTGGAAGTTGAAGTTTCCATGCTGCTGGTTTAACGGGCATAGAAGAAAGTACAGCCAGATACCACTGCAATCCTTGCTGCTGTTTATACCCTTTCTGGTTCCCAAAACACAAAGTGGCAACTATTTCTTCAGATTTTTTTTAAGTATGTTGTGTATTTTTTTATTTTGCTGATGTATGCCACTCTGGATATAAATAATTGCAAACAAACAGACAATAAAGGATGGTTTATCAGGGTGTAAGGCAGGAAAAGATCTCTTTTGGTGTAAAAATTAGGTGAACAAACAACTCTCTATTTTACACATGAATACAGCAAATACATGTCTAAACTAGCAAGGCTGCTGCTGCAACAGGTAAGTTACCCCTTGATTTTTTATTTTGCTTAGGGATGGCCCAAAGACGAGAGGCTTTCCGAAGGGGCGGGGCAATTGTGCCAGGGATAGGCCAGGTCTATCTCTGGCCCTGAGGTCTCCCAGTACTAAACTGAATGGATAACTGCTTGGTTTGGGGGGCGTGCAGTGTTTGCAGTTTTTCCACTTTCGTGGCAGTGGCCTGCTTCCTCTCACCTCGGCGAAAGCGGCTGCCTTTTTCCCTCGCTCTCCGTGGTGGCTGATGGCTTCCATCTCAGTGGGGTGGCATATCTAGGCCAGGTTTGAGTCTAATTTTAAAGACACGGCCCAAGGTGTTGATCTTGGTTGGGCGCTAAGGTTCAGCACCCTGAATATTTCCTTTAAAATCCAGGCTAAAGTGGCCGTGGGACTCATCCCCCCATCGGCATGGAAGCCTCCAGCTGCTGTCGCCGCTGCTGGCTGTTCCCTCTCCGCTCTGCAGGGACACTTTCTCCTCCCCGTTTCTCTTCCTTGGGCTGCTTTTTTGACTTCCAAGCTTTCCCCATTCAAAGACTTGAGAATTAATGCAAGCGTCTCAAAACTGGGCAGATGTGTCCTCTGCCCTCCTTTCCTGCGTTCTCAGAGGAAAAGCCCAAAGAGACAACCGTTGAGGAAAGTCTGCAATCTTTTCTACCATGGGCTCCCTTTTTCTCCCCCTGAGAAATATCCTCTACACAATTCCAGCCACCAGGAACAGAGGTTTGGCCAAACTCTTCAGACATCCCCTGAGACCTCTCCCCACCCCATGTTCTCAGCACAAGGGTGCTGGGAGCTGTGCCCTCCCAACTGCAAAAAAATACACCTAAAATGAAAAGGGAGACACGAGCAGCAACGAAAGTCACAAACTTTATTTTCTACAAGTTTGGTATTGTGGTTGGGTATATGTGTGGTTGTGTATATGTAAAAAGAGGCAAACAGACTAGGATATTACGAGTGGGGGGATCTTACGTTAATGTGAAAACTCACAAGAGGTGGGTGTAGTCTTCCTGACCTTAAATTATATTATCAGGCGGCTACCCTGAATTGGATTATGAATTAGATTAATTGAAAAACTTAAGAATATTAATGTTAGAAGGGGCAGGCAACAGAATGGGTTACACGCCTACCTGTGGTACAGTAAAGCTAACGCTGACAAAGAATTTACAAACCATTTTATAAGAAGTTCTTTGCTGAAGGTATGGATGCAGTAGAAGAAATTATATAATAGAATACCAGCTTGGCTATCTCCGCAGGAGGCGCGTTTTAATGAAGGCGGACAGGGACACAAACAAATTGGCTGACATACAAAGATTTATTAGAAAGCACTACGGAATCTCTAGTTCCTCGGATAAAATAAGGGGAAAAACTAGAAAGTATGGGATACAAGTTGGCTTGGTTTCCGTACAAATATATGAAAGGTTTAAAATAAACGTTAAATTAGAAGGATGTCGTCTAGGAAAGGAATAAAAAAGGGATTTGAAATAATTATATTTAACCATGTAGATCATATAACAGTTAGATTATACAGATATTTGGTAGGATATGAGTTGGAAAATCAAATAGTTAAAGAACTTATGATATCTTGGGCGAAAATGATAAATCAGACGATTGAATTAGATCAGTGGGAGACGACATGGAGATTAACACAAAGGTTTACGGCGGCTCAAGATCTCAAAGAAAATTTTACAAAGATGTTTTACAAGTGGTGCTTTGGCACTGGTTAAGATACAAAAAATATATCACACATCACATAACCAGTGTTGGAGATGCCAAGAGAAACCTGGGTCATATATGCATATGTGGTGGACAAGTGCAAAAATTGGATGCTTCTGGAAAGAAGTGAACAAATATCTGGTGGAAATATTTAAAATACAAATCCTGTTAAAGCCAGAGATATATTTATTAAACATGCTCCTTAGATGATAGATCAGAAAGTCTTTAAGAAATGTTGGAGGATTCTACTATACCTTATTAGAACTGCTTCGAATTTTAATCGCTAAAGGATGGAAAAATAGAAAACCCCCCTCTATAGAGCAATGGATGGTTAAAATAATAGAAATGAAAGAAAATGATAGGCTTACAATAAAAATTAAAGAGAAATCGGATGTGACACCACGAGAATGGGATCCAGTAACAAATTTCCTATGTAGTAAATGGGATATGAAATATATAGAATACATATATTAGCTACAGGGAATAGTAATAAAGTACAGAGACGAGTCAAGAAACTTATAATGAAGGGAGATGCGAAAAAGAAAGAAAAAAAGAGGCTGTAATCTTTATTGTATTGGCTGACAAGGGTATGAGTTCAGAACTGCGGGAGGGTTTTTTTTTCTTTTAGTTTTGTTTGGTGTGTTTTTTTAATATATGAGAAATCATGTAAAGAAATTACGTAAAGAAGAATTGTTCGATTTTTGTTGTATTCGAAGCACGGAATGGAAATTAGAGAGTATTACAACATGTATTATATGTATTATTATAGATATAATTCTTTTTTTTCTCTATCTTTGTAAGTATTAACTATTATATTGTATCTCAATAAAAATAATGGGAAAAAAAAAAAAGCTAACCCCAGACAGACGCCGTTGCTCTCAGTGTTAAGGAGGAGTAACTCAGAGTGAACCAAGTGCTGCTGTGCTTCTGGGGTGGGAAGAGGAAAGACCCCTGCGCTTTCCCTCTTTCCCAGGTCAATTAGTAGACGTTCTTGCAAAGAAACTAGTAAAATGCGGGCTGGACAGGGCTACTGTTCGCGTTGGATTTGCAAGTGGTTGACCAACCGAACCCAAAGGGTGATCATGAATGGCTGCTTTCCTCCTGGAGAGAAGTGCCACAGGGTTCTGTCCTGGGCCCAGGGCTGTTCAATGTTTTTATCAACGACTTCGGATGAAGGGATAGAGGGCACAACTCACATCAAATCTGCAGATGACACCCAATTGGGAGGGGTTGCTAATACGCAGAGGACAGGATCAAAACTCAAAACAACCTGGAGAGATTGGAGAGCTGGGCCAAGGCTAACAAAATGAAATTCAACAGAGAGAAATGTAAGGTCCTGCACTTAGGTAGAAAAAATGGAATACAGAAATATAGAATGGGGAGCCGTGGCTGGATAGCAGTACGTGTGAAAGGGATCTAGGAGTCTTCATAGACCACAAGCTGAACATGAGTCAGCAGTGTGATGCGGCAGCCAAGAAAGCCAATGCAATTCTCGGCTGCATCAATAGGAGTATGGTGTCTAGATCGAGGTAGGTAGTAGTACCACTCTACTCCGCTTTGGTTAGATAGACCTCATCTTGAATACTGTGTCCGGTTCTGGGCACCCCAAATTCAAGAAGGACATGGTCAACTAGGAGCAAGTCCAGAGGAGACCAAAATGGTGAGGGGCCTGGAAGCCATGCCCTATGAGGACAGACTTAGAGATCTGGGGATGTTTAGTCTGCAGAAGAGAAGGTTGAGAGGGGACATGATAGCCATGTTTAAATATTTGAAGGGATGCCATGTAGAGGAAGGAGAGGGCTTGTTTTCTGCTGCTCCAGAGACCAGGACAAGGAGCAATGGATTCAAGCTGTAGGAAAAGGGCCTGCCACCTGAGCCTCAGGAAGAACTTCCTGACAGTCAGGGCTGTCCGGCCGTGGAATCTGCCGCCTTCGGAGTGTGGTGGAGTCTCCTTCCCTGGAGGTTTTCAAGCAGAGGCTGCATGGCCATCTGTCGGGTGGCCCTGCATAGGACTGGATGGCCCCTGGGGTCTCTTCCAGCTCTACATTTCTATGATTCTATGATTGCCGCTTGCTTTCACGGAGGCCAGCAGGGTATGGTCCGGGGGCCATAGGTGGGCCCCAAGACTGGGTTGCTGGCCCTGCGCCCCCTCCCCCAACTCTCAGGGTGTTTCTCTTGGGGAAAAGGTCCCTCGCCCCCTATTAAGCAGGTCGCAGGGACCCATGGCACCATTCAGCACTCCAAATTATCCTTTTTCACAAAACCAGAACAGGATTTGGATCACATCCAGCTTCTTTGGCTTGTTTTCTCATTGAAGGTCTGTCTGGCCCACGGGACAGTCCTAGGGGCCAAGAATTGCCCTCCAGACAATGAAATTGCCCACCCTTAATGAAAATAAATACTTTCCATGCTGCTGAAACCCCTCTCATTTTTCTGATGGGAGAATTCTGTCCTCCACTTCGAAAGATAAGATGTAATCATCAGCATGGCCATAACCCTCCCAGGAAGGTGTGTGGCAGATGCCACGCTTGCCATTGTGGAGTTACGGCGGGGCTTCTGCCAGGGCTGCTCACGGTCTGCTGCCCCAGAATCCAAAGCTGGGGCCTCCATTTGCACTCAGCCTAGCCCCCATTTTGGCTTCCTTCCACCCCCGTTGCCAAATATGGGGACTATGCTGCCATAGAGGAGGAGGTCCATGGTGGTGAGAAGTGAAACTGGGCTAGTGGGCTTCACCCAGGCTTACATTGGGTGCTCCCTGGGCCATGAGGAGGTCCACTCTGCCCATTGGAGGGCCAGGTGCTACTGGGCTTCAGGAGGGGAGAAGGGCCCATTGCCCACCCGCCCAGCCACCCTCCCTCCCTTCGCCCCCCCAGTGGGGCTCCCATTAAGCAGGAGAGAGGGGTGCCTGCAGAGACGGTGGTGGCTTCCTGGGCTGTAACTGGCCGGAGCCACAGGGCTACCGTGGGGAGCTCAGGTGAGAGGGTCTCCTAGGGGTTGTAGGTGGGAAAAAAGCAGCGTCTTCAGGGTTGGACTCCCCCATGTGGGGACACCAGGAGGTTCTTCTCTCACTTATTAGAAGCAAGGGAGAGCAGCAACCCAAACATTCAGGAGTCTTTCTCCCTTCCCTGCTGGGAAAGTTCAGAGGACACAGGTTGGGGTGAGCAGATCAAGGGGCAAGGGAAAGAATTCATGTCCATAAGTGTGTGTGGGGTCTTTCTTAAAAGAACATTGGTGATTGAGGGTGTCCAGGCAGAGTGCATTTCTCAGGAATGCGTCCTCACGGCCAGTGGAGGTGAGTCGGAACTCAGAGAGGGGATGGGAGGGAGACCCCCTGTCCCGGTTGCTTCATTTCACATCGCAGGTTGGTAGTTTTGGATAAAATGTTTGCTGAAAACTGTGCTGACAACTTATTTTCCTACCCAGAGATATTTCCTTCCCAGTTGCCCCAGAGTTCCTAGCTTTGCCTTCCCCTTCCTGGGCACTCCCTCTCCTTCCTGGGCCCCCTCCTTCTTCCCCTCCTTCAACCTGCGTCCCCTGCAGGCATCTCAACAGGGATCCCAGACAGCAAACTGAGGGGTCAGGAAAAGGAAGACTTTTAGGGCTTTGGGACGTTCACGGAATTAGGTTGTGGGGTCCAGGTGCCCCCTCTGCTGAACCTCCCTCACTGGGGTCTTGGGAAGGGACAAAAGGGGGGTGGGGTGGAATCGGGACCCTGTGCCCCCCCCAATCCCTGCCCCCATTCACCAGCGGGGGGCTGTTTGTCCAGTGGGGTTGTCCCACAGAGGACCCTGGGCTCCCCCTTCCTCCCTCCTGGTGGCCCCCTCCTTCATTTGGTCCCCGTTCCAGCTGGCTCTCGCTTCCTTTCGGAGGCCTCGGTCTTGTCCCTCCTCCCGCCAGCCCCCAAACCCCAAGCAAAGGACCCCCTTCCAGCTCCTTCCAAGGCCAGCTTCAGTTGTCTTGGGAGTTATTCCAGGTTTTTTGTTCTGTAAAGTATTTTGAAGGTGAGACCCCCAGCCTTGGACCCCTGGGCCTGAGGACGGGGGGAGAGGGACCCTCTTCCTGGAAGGGCATGGGGGGGGAGGGAGGGAGGGAGGGCAATCTGCCACGCCCCCCTCCTCTGCCCAGCAAAGAGGCAAAGGGAGGGTCTCCCCTCCCGCCCACCCTTCGCGAGGGGGCTCTGTCGGGGAAGAAAGCAGGGCAAGGGGGGAGATCCCAAAGCAAGGCAGGCTGTCCTCTGTGTGTGCGTGTGTTGCATTTAGATGACACCCCCACTAGCCCCCTCCCACTCAGAGCCTGACCTCGGCTTCATCCCGGCATCCCATAATAGTCCTCCACCCCCTGCAGGTGCCCCAAGAAGGGGCCCCCGCTCTGTCCCTCTTCTCGAGCCCCTTCCCAAATCTCTCGGCCCCACGGAGACCCCCCCTCCCAGGAGGAGGAGGAGGGCCCCGGGGGCCCTTTTGGGGAGGGGACTTGGCATCGAGAGACCCCCCTCGGACCGGCCCACCCAGGAGCCCCCCACCCACCTAGCCTAACTTTTCCCCTCCCCTCCCTCCTCCCCACCGCTCCCTCCCACCCAGCCCCACGGGCCCATTTGGGGTCCCCCTCCACTCCTCCTCCTCCTCCCTCCTCCCCCCCACGGCAAAGCCTCCCTCCGGCGTGTCCTCCGGGGAGCAACGAGCGCGGCGTCCTAGAGAGGCAGGAAGGAGGCTGAGGCGGGGGAAGGGGGAGTGACGCACTTCCTCCCGCTCACTTCTTCGCTTTTTCCAACCGGGGAGGAGAGAGGTAGAGGGGGACCCGGGGTCTGGGGGGAGAGAAAGAGGGCGCCGCAGTGGCCTCAGGGCGGGGGGAGGGGCTGGTGAGAGGTGGAAGGAAGCCCCCTCCCCGCGAAGGCGCCGAGCACCCCCTCGACTCCGCCGCCCCCTGGGAGCCCTCCGGGGAGGCGGAGGGAGAAGCCAGCGTGGCCGGGAGCAGCGCCCGCCCCCTCCCGGCCTGAGGCCGCCTCCGTTTCCCCTCCGCACCGCCGGGGAGCCGAGGCAGCCCCCCGCCTCTCCCTCTCCCTCACAGAGACTGGGGGCCCTGGCTGTCCCCCCCGCGGTGGGAGTCCTCGAGGGTGGGAGGGGGGTGCCCAAGTTCCCCCCAAAGGCGGACCCCCCACCCTCCTCCTCCGACCCCGCCCAGGCCCTCCTGGCTCTCTGGGGCAGCCGGGCCTCCGGTGGGGGGGAGGGGAGGGCCGGGGAGGGAGGGGTCCCCACCCAGCCCGGGAGGGCAGCTTCAGATCCATCCCCCCCCCGCCCACAGGAAGCCAGACCTCTCCCACTCCCGGGGGGCTCCCTCCCGAGTCCCGGGAACGGGAGCCCACTGTTGTTCAGTCTCTGGTGAGCCCCGCAGCCCCCCGCCCTGCTCACACATCCCATAATACTACTCGTGGGTGGCAGGATTGGGCTCCGCCGCGCTCCCCTCGGGGCGCCACAGTCTGGCTCTCTGGCCAGAGGGGAGAGGCCGGGCGGAAGAGCCCTCCCGCGCCCCTCTTCGCGAGGCGGGTTTCAAATATCTTAATCCTGAGCGTAGAAACCGAGCCCCTGATCCGCTGGACGGTTCCCCAGGTAGAGGAGGAAGGGAAGGACGGGCGGCCGAGTCCCAACACAGGGGAACAGTCGGGGTGGCCCTGGACACTCTCTCAGCCTCGAGAGAGGCTGCGGTCAGGCAAGGCCTGACAGGCTTTTGGGGGGGGGACGGCACGGAGTTATGGTTTGACTCTTTGGACTCGGACTCTGGGAGACTTTGGGTCTGAGTCTCCCTCAGCCATGGAAGCCCCGTGGGCGACCTTTCACAAGTCACGCTCTCCCAAAAGCCTTAGTCAGGCCTTGCCTGACCGCAGCTTCTACTCTGAGGCTGAGGAGTGTCCAGGGCCACCCCGGCCCTGTGTTGGGACTCGGCCGCCCGTCCTTCCCTTCCTCCTCTACCTGGGGAACCGTCCAGCGGATCAGGGGCTCGGTTTCTACGCTCAGGATTAAGATATTTGAAACCCGCCTCGCGAAGACGCGGGAGGGGCTCTTCCCACCAGTATTCCCCTCTGGCCAGAGAGCCGACTGTGGCGCCGAGGGAGCGCGGCGGAGCCCGATCCTCCCACGGTAGTATTATGGGATGTGTGAGCAGGGCGGGGGGGAGTCTGGGCTGGCCCAGAGACTGAACGACAGTGGGCTCCCGTTCCGGACTGGGAGGAAGGAGAAATCAGAGCAGCCGCTCCCTGTGGCGGGGGGGATGGATCTGGAAGTTGGCCTGCGGGCTGGGTGGGGATCCCTCCCCCCTCCCCGGCCTCCTCCCCCACCGGAGGCCCGGCTGCCCCAGAGAGCCAGGAGGCCTGGGCGGGGTCGGAGGAGGAGGGTGGGGGTCCGCCTTTGGGGACCGGCACCCCCCTCCCACCCTCGGACTCCCGCCGCAGGGGACAGCCAGGGCCCCCAGGTCTGAGGGAGAGGGAGAGGCGGGGGGGCTGCCTCAGCTCCCAGCAGTGCGGAGGGGGAAACGGAGGCAGCCTCAGGCCGGGAGGGGGCGCGCTCCCCGGCTGGTTCGGTGACTCTGTCTCTCCGCCTCCCCGGAGGGCTCCCAGGGTCCAGTGGAGGGGAGGCTCTCGGGGTCTTCCTTCCGCCCTTCGCCCAGCCCCCCTTCCCCCGCCCTGAGGCCACTGCGGCGCCTCTTTCTCTCCCCCACACCGGGGTCTCCCCTTACCTCTCCTCCCCAGTTCCAAAAGCAAAATAGGAGCAGGAAATACATCACTCCCCCTTCCCCCGCCTCAGCCTCCTTCCTGCTCTCTAGGACGCCGCGCTGTTGCTCCCCGGAGGACACGCCGGAGGGAGGCTTTCCAGTGGGGGGGGAGGAGGAGGAGGAGGAGGAGTAAGATTCAATGAGCCGTGGGGCTGGGTAGGATGGGAGGGAGGGGAGGGGAAAAGTTAGGGCTAGAGTGGTGGGGCTCCCGGGTGGGCCGGTCCGAGGGGGTCTCTCGATGCGAAGTCCCCTCCCAAAAGGACCCGGGGCCCTCCTCCTCCTCCTCCTCTCCTGGGAAGGGCGGGTGTCCCGTAGACAATTTGGGAAAGGAGCTGGAGAAGAAGAACAGCAGGGGGCCCCTTCTTGGGGCACCTGCAGGGTGGAGGACTATTATGGGATGCCGGAGGGGAGCCGGAGGGTCAGGCTCACAGAGATGATGTAAAATGCAACACACGCACACACAGAGAAAGGACAGCCTGCCTTGGGATCTCCCCCTTGCCCCGCTTTCTTCCCTGACAGAGCCCCCTCGCGAAGGGTGGGCGGGGAGATTCCTCCCCTTCCTATTTTTGCTGGGCAGAGGAGGGGGGCGTGGAGATGGGCCTCCCTCCCTCCCTCCCACATCCACCTTCCAGGAAGGGTCCCTCTCCCCCGTCCTCAGGCCCAGCAGGGCCTTTTCAAAAATACTTACAGAACAAAAAACCTGGAGATCCTCCAAGACAACTGAAGGCCTTGTGAAGGAGCTGGAAGGGGGTCCTTGCTTTGGGATTTGGGGTGGGCGGAGGAGGGACGAGACCGAGAACCTGGAAGGGAGGCCAGCTGGAACGGGAGCCAAATGAAGGAGGGGCCACCAGGGAGGAGGGGAGCCCAGGGTCCTCTGTGGGAGCGACCCCACTGGACAAAGCGGCCGTGGGGGCAGGGATTCGGGGGGGGCGCGGGTCCCGATCTCCACCCCGCCCCCCTTTTCTGCCTCCAAGACCCAGTGAGGGAGGTTTAGCAGAGGGGGGCACCTGGACCCCACAACCTAATTCCATTGAACAGTCCCAAAAAAAAAGCCTGAAACCTTCCTTTCCTCAGACCCTCTCAGTTTGCTGTCTGGGATCCCTGTAAGAGCCTGCAGGGACGCAGGTTGAAGGAGGGGGGAAAGAGGAGGGGGCCCAGGAAGGAGAGGGAGTGCCCAGGAAGGGGAAGGCAAAGCTGAACTCTGGGGCAAACTGGGAAGGAAATATCTCTAGATTAGAGAAATAAGTTGTCAGCACAGTTTCAGCAAACATTTTTATCAAAACTACCAACCTGCGATGTGAAATGGGAACGACCCGGACAGGGTGTTAGCCCTCTCTGACTTCGACTGGCACCCCACTGGCCGTGACGCATTCCTGAGATGCAGCCTGGACTTGGACACCCTCAATCACCAATGTTCTTAAGAAAGACCCCCACACACAGCTTATGGACATGAATTCTTTCCTTGCCTTATCTGTCGCCAACCTGTGTCCTCTGAACTTTGCCAGCAGGAAGGGAGAAAGATCCTGAATGTTTGGGTTGCTGCTCTCCCTTGCTTCTAATAATAAACCTCCTGTGCTGTCCCCACATGGGGGAAAGCGTCCCTAAGACGTACTCTGCTTTCCACCTACAACCCCTGATTCCTCTCAGCCTGAGCTCCCCACGGTGGCTCTGTGGGTCCCGCAGGTACAGCCAGAAGCCACCAGGTCTCTGCAGCAGACGGGTCCTTCTGTGCTGATGGGACCCACTGGGGGGCCGACAGGGAGGGAGGGTGCTGACGGTAGGCAATGGGCCTTTCTCCTGAAGCCCAGTAGCACCTGGGCCTTCCAATGGGCAGAGTGAACCTCCTCATGGCCAGAACCCAATGTAAGCCTGGTGGAAGCCCACTAGCCCCAGTTTGGCTACCGCCAGGTGAACCTGTCTATGAGCAAGCACCAACCAGGGTCATGAGAAAGGAAGCCAAAGTGGGACCTGCAGCTAAGTGCAAGTGAAGGCTCCCAGCCTTTTGGATTCTGGGGCAGCAGACAATGACACAGAGGTGGCCACCGCCACGTAACTCCACAATGGCAAACGTGGCATCTGCCACACACCTTCCTGGGGAGGGTTATGGCCATGCTGATGATTACATCTTATATTTCGAAGTGGAGGCAGAATTCTCCCATCAAAAAAATAGAAAGTTGGCAGCATGGAAAAGATTTTATTTTATTAAGGGTGGGCAATTTCATTGTCTGGAGGGCAATTCTGGCCCTAGGGACTGTGCCGTGGGCCAGACAGACCTTCAATGAGAAAACAAGCCAAAGAAGCTGGATGTAAATCAAATCCCTGTTCTGGTTTTGTGAAAAAGGATAATTTGGAGGTCTAGGATGGCAGTGGGTCTCCGACCTGCTTAATGGGCGCGCAGGACAACACCTGGTGGGAGGGGCGGCAGGGCCAGCAAATTCAGGTCTTTGGGGCCCACCATGCACCCCCAAAGCCCATGCCCTGCTGGCCTCCCGTGAAAGCAAGCGGCGATGATAAAATCATGGGAATCTTAGAGCTCAAAGGTCCGGGGCCATCCCAGTCCTATGCAGGGCCACCCGAAGACAGATGGCCATGCAGCCTCTGCTTGAAAACCTCCAGAAGAATTCCACCACACTCCGAGCAGCAGGGTCCCCACGGCCGACAGCCCCTGAGTGCTCAGGAAGTTCTTCCTGAGGCTCAGGTGGAATCTCCTTTCCTACAGCTTGAATCCATTGCTCTTTGTCCTGTGTATTGGAGCAGCAGAATATGCTTCCTCTACATGGCATCCCCTTGCAAAATGTTGAACTTAACATGGCTATGATATTCCCCTCTCAAAGCCTCTCTTCTGCAAGCTCCAAACATCCCAGAATAAGTCCTCATAGGGCATGGCTTTGCAGCCCTCAGGCAACTGGTCTAAATTATCCTCTGGAGAACTGCTCCAGCTTGACCATGTATTTCTTGAATTCAGATCTCAGAAGCCGGACACAGTATTCAAGATGGTCTATCTAACCAAAGCGAGATGAGTGGTACTACTGTACCTCGATCTCAACACAGTACTCTTATTGATGCAGCCGAGAATTGCATTGGCTTTCTTGGCTGCCGCATACACATTGCTGACTCATGTTGGCTTGTGGTCTATAAAACTCCTAGATCCCTTTTACATACTGTTATGGCACGAGGGTCCCCCATTCTATATTTCTGTCATTTTTTACTACCTAAGTCCAGGTGTTTTTACATTTCTCTCTGTAAAATTAGTTTCTTAGCCTTGGCCCAGCTCTCAAATATCTCCAGGTTGTTTGAGTTTTGATCCTGTCCTCTGGCGTATAGCAACCCCTCCCAATCATGATCCAAGTCGTTGATAAAAAACATGAACAGCCCTGGGCCCAGGAGCAGGAACCCTGTGGCACTTCTCTCCAGGAGGAAAAGCAGCCATCATCATAGCCCTTTAGGTTGGTTGGTCAACCACTACAATGCAGCGACAGTATTTTTTATATGCAACCATACTAGTTCCTTTGCAAGAACGTGTCCCTGATCGCCCTGGGAGAAGAGGGGAAAGCGCAGGGGCTGCCTTCCCACCCAGAAGCACAGCAGCACTTGGTTGCAGCTCTGAGTTACTCCTCCTTAACACTGAGAGCAACGGCGTGTGTCTGGGGTTAGCTTTTCCATTTATTGAGATACAATATAATAGTTAATACTTACAAAGATAGAGAAAAAAAAGAATTATATCTATAATAATACATATAATACATGTTGTAATACTCTCTAATTTCCATTCCAATATTTGAATACAACAAAAATGAACATTTTTCTTTATGTAATTTCTTACATGATTTCTCATATTAAAAAAACACACCAAAGCAAAACTAAAAGAAAAACCCTGCCCTCAAACTCATACCCTTGTCAGCCAATACAATAAAGATTACAGCCTCTTTTTCTTTCTTTTTCGCATCTGCTTTCATTATAGCCTGAGCTCGTCTCTGTACTTTATTACTCTCCCTAATATATGTATATATCTCATATACGCATCAGGAAATTTGTTACTGGATCCCATTCTCGTGGTGTGTCCGATTTCTCTTTAATTTTTATTGTAGGCTACATCATTTTCTTTCATTTCTATTCTTTTAACCATCCATGCTCTTATAGAGGGGGGTTCTTCATTTTTCCATCCTTTGGCCGATTTAAAATTCGAGCATCTAATAAGGTATAGTAGAATATTCCAACATTTCTTAAAGACTTCCATCTATCATCTGAAGCATGTTTAATAAATATATCTCTGGCTTTGACAGGATTTGTATTTTAAATATTTCCACAATATTTGTTCACTTCTTCCAGAAGCATGCCAATTTTTGCACTTGTCCACCACAGTATGGCAAGGAGTTTCTCTTGGCATCTCCAACACTGGTTATGTGATGTGATATATTTTTTGTATCTTAACCAGTGCCAAATACCACTTGTAAAACATCTTTGTGATAAACAACCAATAAACCTTGCTGATCTCCATGTCGTCTCCCACTGATCTAATTGCAATCGTCTGATTTATCATTTTGGCCCAAGTATAAGTTCTTTTAACTATTTGATCTTCCAACTCATATAGTACCAAAATGTGTGTATAGTGTCATATATTTATATGATCTACATGGTTAAATATAATTATTTCAAATCCCTTTTTTATATCTCTTGTATCAATTCCCTCTAAATTAAACGTTTATTTAAAACCTTTCATATATTTGTACCCAAAATTCAAGCCAACTTGTATCCCATACTTTCTAGTTTTCCCTTTGATTTTATCCGAGGAACTAGAAATTCCCGTAGTGTTGTTAATAAATCTTTGTATGTGACCAATTTGTTTTGTCCCTCCAGCCTTCATTAAAGGGCAGCCCTGCGATAGCCAAGCTGGTATTTGTATTTATATAATTTTCTTCTTTATCTGCATCAACACTCAGCAAAGAACTTCTTATAAAATGGTTTGTAAATTCTTTGTAAGGAATTTCCTTTACTGTACCACAGCGTAGGCGTGCCAACCCAAAGTTGTCTTGCCTGTGCCCTTCTAACATTAATATTCTTAAATTTTTCATTTAATCCAATCTATAATCCAATTACGAGATTACTTGACCCTGATAATATAATTTAAGGTCAGGGAGACTACACCCACCTCTTGTGAGTTTTAGCATAACGTAAGATCCCCACTCGTAATATCCTAGTCTGTTTGCCTCTTTAATATACACAACCACACATATACCCAACCACAATACCAAACTTGTAGAAAATAAAGTTTGTGACTTCGTTGTGCTTCATGTTGCTCCTTTTGCATTTTTCTTAGGTGTGTATTTCTGCAAAGTCCCTGGACAGGGTAGGATATAACCCTCCCTCCCAGCACCTTACTGATACATGTGTGAGGAAGAGCAGGATGATCCAAGTTTGGCCAAAAACTGCTCCTCTTATAATAGCTGGAATTGTGTAGCAGGAAATCCAGGGGGAGAAAAGAAACTGCAGTGGATAAAGATTGACTTTCCTCAACGGTTGTCTCTTTGGGCTTCCCTCTGAGAACGCAAGGAGGGCAGGGACACATCTGCCCAGTTCAGACGCTTGCACTAATTCTCAAGTCTTTGAATGGGAAAGCTTGGAAGTCAAGAAGCAGCCCAAGGAAGGAAACGGGGAGGAGAAAATCCCTGCAGAGCGGAGAGGGATTAGCCAGGCCGCGGCGACAGCAGCTTTGAGACTTCCATGCCGATGGGGGGATGAGTCCCACGGCCACTTAGCCTGGATTTTAAAGGAAATATTCAGGGTGCTGAACCTTCCACGACCCAACCAATCCAACACCTTGGGCCGTGTCTTTAAAATTGACCCAAACCTGGCCTAGATGCCACCTGAGATGGAAGGTCCCATACGCCACCAAGAAAAGGAAAAGAAAACCGCAGCCGCTTTTCGCCGAGGTGAGGAGCAGAGGACTGCCACGAAAAGTTTAAACACTGCGCGGCCCCCAAACCAAGCAGTTATCAGTTGCTGGGAAACTCAGGCCAGATGCAACCCAGCCTTATCCCTGGCACAAATACCAACCTTGGAAAGCCTCTCATCTTTGGGCCATCCCTAAGCAAAATAAAAAATCAAGGGGTAAAATTTCCTTGTTGGCCGCAGCAGCCTTGTAGTTTTAGATGTATTTTGTGTGTTCATATGTAAAATAGAGAGTTGTTTGTTGGCCTAATTTTTACACCAAAAGAGATCTTTTCCTGCCTTACACCCCTGATAAACCATCCTTTATTGTCTGTTGTTTGCAATTATTTTATCCAGAGTGGCATACATAGCAAAATAAAAAAATACACAAACATACTTAAAAAAAATCTGAAGAAATAGTTGCCACTTGTGTTTTGGGAACCAGAAAGGGAGTAAAACAGCAGCAAGTACAGTGGTGTGTGGTATCTTCTTCTATGCCGTTAAACCACACATGGAAACTTAAAGACTTCCAAAGAGGGCCACCATGCAAACGAGGACCCGCCTGACCTGGAGAAAACCAGGTCTGCTCCTACTCCGCCCAGTATGCTGGAGGTGCTCTTTTCCATATTGAAGTCCAAACTCCGCCTGCAAAGTACGGCGGGGAAATCCCAACAACATCTCGGGAAGAAGGTAGTGATAACGGGCTCCTCTTGACAAGGGCAATCTCTTGGGAGGCTGTCATATTTTTTAATATCTCCAAACGACAAGGACCTCCGGTTTAAACTGGTCTTCACCTTTAATTGGTTGACTAAAGAATGTGGCATAGGTCTTGGATTTTTAATATGCAGTAAGTTTTAGACTATGTTTTAAACTAATGTATTAATTGAAATGAATATTTTAATGCCTTTTAAACTTTTACATCATACACCGATTTGACTATTTTGTTTCTAGAATGACACTGTAAGCCACCTTGGGTTCATACTGAAAGAAGGAGCATAAATCAAACAAACAAACAAATAAATATTTCTGTGGTTCCACACAATATTCACGCATTTTCAGCACCAGCTGGATCGTTTTTAAACCCACCCTCAAGAGGGTTTTCTTTGTAGATTCATGACATACCAGAAGATTATATGTTCTCTTCTCCCATGAGAATCTATTTCCAGGTTTTCCAGAGACATTCAAGGTGCTACCCCTTATCCACAAAAAGGCTCAAATGCTCAATAGTCCTTTTAAAGTTTCATAAACTAAGGAAATAAAGCACCCAGTGATGTGGAAATCGCAAGTTAGACTGAGATGTTCATCCCACCCAATCTTATTTTGAGCCATTCCAGCTTTGGAAACCGTTTCTTCTGTACTTGGAAAGACAGCGGAATAGCAATGTATTCTGTAGAACCAGTGGCCGTCACAGACAAACTTCATATTGCTTTGCAGTCCTTGAAATCCAATATATCATTTATACCACCATGTTCTCTCCCTCCAGCTCCATGACTAGTGTTTTTTAGAAAAACAAAAAAAAAAACAATTAAGCTATAAATACACAACTACACAATGAGCATCTTCATGAAACCAGCCAAGTCTATCAAGAAGATGAACACAAACCAAAGCCTGTTACTACAATTTTTTGATAACTTTCCTATGAAACAACACTTGGCTGGGTCCTACATTTGTATATTCTCTTTCAAACTTTTGTGTATGGACTCTTCATTTTTCTAAACTTTCCCTGAACCCCCTGTCTCAACATGCTACATAATGTACCAGAGAAAACAAGTGTACACAGACCTCTTGGATGCTCTTGGAAATGCCAGTTCTGCAGCCCACCAGTGGGAGAACGTGGGTCTCCCCCTGGATTGTGGAAGGAGAAAAAGTAGAAAAGACACCAGAAATTCCCGCAAAGTCCACATGAAATACACAAGGACGTGTTTGCCAGCAGGCAGATACCAGAGGGAGGCACATGAGATGAGCCACATGCCCTCAGCTTATTCTAAGCAGATCCCTGTGGAACTTCAGCATCATGAGAGGCTGGTGGCCCAGACAACTGGGTTGACTATGCTACATATCCTGTATTGCATTAGTAACAACAATAATATAAGGCTTTCTTAAATACTGAAAATGTAGGTATGGCAGAGAATGGACGGTAGGATTGAGATGTATTTAGACAGCGATTAATGGTGGCTTGTGAATGTCTGGAAAGTATATTGAGATACTCGTGACTTAAATTTTGTGATGGTACCTCTCATTTTCCTTTTTATCCCTGGTCTCTGTTACACGTTGCAGCACTTTGCAGGTCTTGGAGTTTTCTCACAGAACTTGCTGAGGCATTACGTTACAGGTTCTGTAGCAAAAACCTTCAACTTGAGACAGCAGTGCTCAAGTGAGAGCTGCTGTCTGCTGCTCTCTTGGCTCTGATTGCTGCAGACACTGTATTATTGTTCTGGAATAACTTTTTCAAAGAGATTATAGTAAACTTCAAATGCATTCCTTATTTGTATTTTTTAATGGTGTGGAGTTCAAGCGGGTCTATCAGCTAGTTGTTTGCATTTTAATGGTTTTCTACAAGTGTTCCCTCTAATGCTCACTCGCAACTTTATCATCAGCAGGTGAACACAGAGGGCTGTATTTGAGCAACAGTTTGTTTTTAACTGCATGAGCAGAGTATGCACAGATAGCAAGTAGAGGTAGGTTGTTGTGCTTCTAAACTATGTGTCAGGAATATAAAAAGAAGGCTGTGGTGCTTTTCTTCATCCAGTGGGAAGTTTAAGCTATTTGGGCCAGACTGCCCCATTGAAATGGAATTTCTTTTGTACAAGTGCTTCTGGTGTTGCTAGGTTCCTGTTTGTTAATCCTGCATTTGTATATTTGTAAATGTGATAATGTTTCCAGTGGTGTGGAACTGCAGTGTACCTAGTGTTGAAGCAGCTGCTTGCGCCTTTGCTGCAAATAAAGAGATTTTCTCATTTTATGTATAATTTTTTTTTTTGGTCAACTAAAGAAAACCTTGTGACTCAAGTTTC
>CAOKZL010004667.1:0-20480 GCA_948472985.1 Iguana delicatissima | reverse complement strand
CAAAAGAGATGAGGCACTGTTCAAAGCTCATAAGGTTTCTGGATGAATGTGTTATATTACTGAACCCAGGGCATCAAGTCAGTCATTAAAAATATACAAGTCTTGAGTCCAGTCAAGTCAGTGTCTAATTTATGGTCAGCTTCCAGTTTGAGCTGAGTCCACCGAAGTGACTTAGTCTCCAATCTCATTCTGGGCTCTATTCAATTTTTAGTTTACATCACTGCTGCTATCTCAACAGCATGTTAAGTTCCAAGAGCCTGCCTACTATGACTGTAGAGAATGGCTGTCTCCCTCTAGCCTACTATCCCACAAGTTTCTGTCTCATAAACATTCACATTTTGCTGTTTTCTACCTATCTCTTGTTGCCAAGGATTTCCTTTTTCTCAGAGAGTGAAATCCCCCAGTTCCCACAGCTCCCTATGTTTTTACTTATCCTCCTCTACATGAGTGCGGTTTTTCATTTTATGAGATGGCAATCCCTGTTGACTATCAAACTGTGCTGCACCAACTGATTGTCTTCTCTAACAGTTTGAGATCTCCTCAATGGGCAGCCCCGGTTGGCTGAGGGAGGAAGCAAGATCAATTACCACCTCACTGTTTTACAAATCATCAGGATTTCAAAATCACCAGGTTTTTTAAAACGTCTTTTCTTCTCCACCCTCACATCCCAGATTTCTACCTTTTACATATCTACAATAGCTCACCCATCAACCTCCCCCTTCATAATTTGAGGGGTGGGGGAAAGTGAATGCATGCAGTCACTTAAGAGGAGTGCAGAGCACATTTGCCTCGTCAGGTCTGGAACTGCCACTATCCCAAGTGCCTTTGCTTTCAGATTCCAACAAGTGAGGCGTTTCAGAAAGGGGATGGCCATCTCTCCTTAGGAGACAATTAGGATGTAAAAGTCTGCTGCCACTGTTCTACTTCCTTATCCTCTGATGCTACTCCTGAGATTGCCAGGAGAAGAATGATGACTTGCCACTGCCAGCAAGTGAGGTTTTTTCTCCCATAGGAGAACAGGCTAGAAAATGGTTGCAAAGCCTTGAGTTATCCTGAGGGACCTAATTTCCATTTCTGCACTAGAATGTTATAGTGCCCATCATTCCACTTTCATATTCTATGGGATCCTTAGTTTGCTGCTTAGGGGCCTCAAAGGATTCCATAGGATGTTGAAAGTGGAATAATAGCACTGTAACAGTCTAGTGCAGAAAGGATATAACAGATGTAAAGCCTACCAAGAAACTGTAGTTGATAATCAGAAGACAAGTATACACAATGTTCCTAATCCTTTACAAAGTGTTATTTATTTTATAAATAAAAAAATATTTAATATCTTGTTTTTCTCACACCGGAGCTAAAGTGGCTCACAAATTAAATAAGAACAGTCAAAACAATCACAAATACAATTTAAAAAACATTTTTCCTCATATAAAAAACAGTTGAAACAATTGAAAGCACTATAGGAACTCCTATTGCACCATCGCAAAAGCAGATTAAAAACTCAAGACCCCTTTAAATAGGAAAGATCTTGGCCTGCTGGCAGAAAGAAGACAAGGGAGGGTGAACAAATCCAGCTTCCTTTGCAAAGAAGTCCCCAGCCTGGCAGTATTGCTGAGAGGGCTCTCTCTGTCACCAGCTGGCACCTGTGAAGGTGGTAGGCACTGAGAGAAAGCCCTCCCTCTGAAGATCTTAAAATTCAGGTAGGCTTGTATTCAAATTTGAAAAAGATACAGAATGTAACTTTTACCAATAGAATTAGATTTACCAGGCAAAATCCAACTTTGCTAAAACTCCAGTGTGCCTTGGTGTTTCTCTTCTCCACTCCCAAAATCTGCATCAAAGGGTTACTCCCTACTTGAGAGGAATGCTGAGGGTGCATTGAGGGATATGTGCTATCTCCAAAGTCCTCACATTCCACTGACATGCATGCATTCTCAGCACCCACTGCTGAAAATGTTAGAGAAAATATAAAAAAAGCATATTGGGGATAAAGTAAGGTAGAAAACTTTCTTTATACCTTCTGTTCTGATGCAGCCCAGATAGTTTGAATTTTCTGTGGCGTAGCACACCCTCTGTCACTCAGGAAATAGGGATTTGACTTGTATATATAATAACTGAAAATACATACCGGCCAAGAAAAGAGAAATAAGAAATACAAACATAGCAATGTGTCTTTTCTAGGACTGAAAAAATATTGTTATTTAGTCAAGTTTGTTTGGTTAGATTCTGGTCCTGAAGATAATAGTTCAGTATCAAATTGGATAGTTTCACAAATAAACAAATTCATTTCACATGAAACTAATACGAATACTAGACTGTATTTATATATCTAATCCTTTAAAACAGAAAAACAAGAAAAGGACTTATACTCTCTACCTTTACATACTCTGTCCCACACTCTTGCTCTTTTGACACTTCCAAATGAGCTACAAGTTCCATTAATTCAGTGGGGATTCCACTCTTTCATCAGTTCTCTCTCACAGTGGCTTGCTGTGAACCACTTGCAGCATGGACTTCTGCTTGCAAAGCAGCTAGAGGAGGAAGGTGCAAGTGAAAGACTTTGCAAGCAGCACATGCAGAATCATTCTGGCCTCCATTAAATCTTTCATGCCCCCTACAGTACAGCACATGGGTTCCAAATATGCAATGCCTCCAATCCCTAACCTTTCAGATAACAGAAGAAGCCTGTAGCTTGCTGGACTGTTTGAAATCCATAGTCATCCAGACCAAGTAAGTCTCTCCAGAAGATTGCTAAAACTTCAGTGAGAAGCCAAGTTTGTCATAATCACCACAAAATAGCAGGCAACAGATCATCCTATCATAATGTACCTAGCCTTCCTTGTTTCCAAATTACCCTACTGTAACAATCCCAAAGCCAGTGTACTGCCAAGGTTGCAGGTCACTTCTGCTAGACAGTTATGGTAACACACATGATGGTGATTCCGATGGTGATTATGACCATCAGTTACCTCTATTTGGTATTTTGTGAGCACAAATAGTCTTGGACATTCATTAGAGCCCCCAAGGCTTCTCTGAATTCTTGTTCTCGTGTATGGGTATCTCACAAAGTGGTGGAAGGAGTGGGTGTATTAATACATAATAGATTTTATGGTCATCAGTTAAGATGGGTGTAAATAACATATGAACATTTCTAGTTAAACCTCACTGTAATTTATTATTATTATTGTTCTTTATATTCAGAAAAGGAAGTGATAATTTCAAAAGCCAATTTCTTTATAAAAGAATTTAAAGCACATTAAATAAATTAGCCCCCATTGTGAAAATTTTCAGCTGTTGGTAAACAAACTGAGATTAGTAAATGCACATTAATTAAAAATCAGAGACATGAGTTATGAAGCATTTGCCATTCAATTCACCACCATTTTGTCTGAATTAAAAAAATCAGGATCATGTCTGTATTTCTTTTCCAGATTGAAATTTCAGATTATAAATGGTAACTGTGATCCATGTACTGTAAAGAAATATTGGAAAGAATTTTTTTTTTCCTCAGCTAAAAAATCCATACCTTGTTCACGGATAAGCAAAATGTGATTTAAAAAGTCAGGGTGTAAGCTGCTGCATTCAATAATAATCCGGCCAGATGGATGATCTCCCTCCCCCGCCCACACTGTGCATTCAGTGTGCCAATAGCTCTCTAGATATACAGAAGTATTCTGGAAATGTTCTTAGTGTAGAAATCCACAGGCCTAGAACAGCAACCTTGCAGTATTCAGGTGTGGAGTGGCAAAGTCACCCCAAAGGGTAGGAAAAGAAAACTTACCTCTCAGTCCACTCTCAGCCCTTTCCTTGCCATGAGAGACAGAACAGTCAAGAGGCTCAGGTTTGCTTCTCACTGCTAAGACAGAGCAGTTTATTGCTATTTGAAGGGCATTTTTACGAAGTGAGAAAGGGGCTGACGTGCCTCCTTTCCTTTTCTTCCATTTCTTGAAATATCAGTTATAGTTAAGATTTGCCAGCTGAGGTATGTCACACCCCCACATTTCTGAACCAAACCCTGCAGACTAGGTAATTGACTCGGTGATGTTGTTAACGGTATGCAATCACAGTTGTTCACAGGTTGTTATTTCAACACATGCTCTAGAGGTTCCTGTTTGGAAATTAAAGAGAGAAATGAGAAAGATCTGTTGCTCCCAGACCAAGGTAAAGGCAAATTATTCCTTCTCACTTACTGAAGGAGATGGGATAAGAAAGATTACCTTAGTTTACCCATGATATAGCTTGAAGGTGGGTGCAGAAGAATGAAGGCCGGCTCCCCACTCCATAGTGACTGGGAAGGAAGGAGGAAGTCAAGCAACTCCATAGACCCCGGAGAGTCAGTACAAGTTGCAGCAGCAAATCAATTAGTCTTGCAAATTGTCCAGCTGTACCAGCTGGAGACTGGCACACAGCCCTTTCCTATGACCTGGAGGCCTATGAAACTGGAGAATTTGCCTTCCGCTGCATCCATAACTGGAGACTCATGGCCAGGCCCTGCGATTGGCAAGCCTATTTATAGTGATTTGATTTTAACTCTACACTGCTTTTTTTTCTGAAATTTAATCTTCCTTGTTCTGCAACCAGGGTCCTGAGCAGGTGAATTGTTGCTTTTGGACATCTCTGGTTTTTTCTGCTCCCTGAGCTTGGAACCCTCCATATTCTATGTAATCTAGGAAGTTTGCATATTGATGCTGAGTGTGTTAGAGTTTGTTTTTTTTTATCTTCCCATTTACTAAAGATATTAAAACCTGGGCCAGGGAGAAACTGGAAAAATTCAGAAGAAAAAAAAAACAGGTTGTTTCCTTCTTGTCCCCAGGGCCTTATATTACACCCCCCTCCAAAAAAAAAAAAACTTAAAAAATGGATTACTTTCCCTTAGGCTATTGAAAAAGAGAAAGGTGCTCACAAATTTATTCTCAAGCTCCCTACATTACTTCTAAATTACCATGCAGCAGGTAGGCCTTTTATATAAACAACTACGTACAGCAGTGCTCCTCAAAATGGTAGTTGTAAACTGGTACTAGTGCGCCAGCCTTCAGGGGAAGAAAGGAAACAATTTGTAGCCAACAGGCAGAATATGGTACTGGTTCTTAGTATGAGGGAAAAGCCGGTTCCCATTTGGACATCCTGAAAGCATTAAGTACTCTATTAGATTACTGTACCCAGGTTTTCTTTTCTCATTTCTTTTATGAGGAATGAATGCTTTATGTCTGCCTGATACTATGGAGGATTGCAGGAGACAAACAAATTTCTATCTGTTTTACTAATGTTGATGGATTCTTCTGTTTTGGTATTTTTCTTGATTCTCATAAACTGGCTAAAAACCAAAGAGGTTTTTCACAGTTTGGATATTCCTTGTAGTTCAGAGACTGTAGTCAATTTATAAGACAAAATAAAAATTTCAAGCAAATTTAATTTATAAATGTCATTTTCTTACTCAAATCATGCTTTTAATATCACAAATATAATAATTTCTGTCCAGTCACACATAACCAGCAGGCTTCATGTTCCTAGAGTAACAAAAAGCCTGACTTTCAAGCCATGAGGCTATGACGTTGCATATTTTTCATTTTTTTCCAAAAATTTCAAGCCCCCCTCCCCCCAAGAAACACACAAAATATGCTTTTCTCCCCATGGGGCTTTTAAAATTGCTTAGTTTTCATCTCTGTAATTTACAGATGCTGTCAGCCTAGCCTCAAAAGTCTACTGTGGGTGATACCTGAGAGACTTGATTAGGGTTATCATGAAGAGCATCAATGTGTTGACTATTTTCTGCCAAGGAGAAGAGCAGATCCTAGTTCAGTCTCCTTCTTCTATGTCAAATACTTTGACCTTTCACGAATAAGTCACGGTGTCAGAGTCATGGACAAATGGCGTTGCCAAGCTGAAAACTGGAGATGTCCTATACTTTTAACAATTGTGTAGAAGGACTATTTATAGGTGTTGTTGTCATGAAAATGCAGGAACAAAGAACACTCTGCTGAAATTTCCTTCTTACGGAACATAAAAAAATGTGCAGGCAACCATCTACAGTTTTCACTCTGGCATCCTCTTGGAAACAAAGCAAGGTACAGCTTAGGGCCTCAAAATATGAAAGGGATCCCAACAAACAAAACCAAATACAAAACACAACCTACAGAACTCTGTTAAACTAATATGCTTTTTCCTTCGTAATTTTAAGAAGCATCTTAAATCTGGAACAAGTTAAACTGGCATAACCAGGAAGTCCTTGGGAATAATGGGGGTCAGCATGTTTTGGGACCCATCCCAACTAGGCTGTAGTGGGGATTTGCTGCTCTGCACCCTCTGCCACAAAACACAGTGGTTAGGTTGAAGTACAGTAGACAGAGGGCTTTTCTATGGGCCAGGGAATGGCCACTGCCAGCACTCACCGGACTGTGTGCTCCATGCCCCTTTTGGGTCCCAGGTGGTCCGGGGCAGTGAGCTGCACTTCTATGCAGTTCCGGTTGGTGGTACCAGTGAAGCTTGCCAGCCTAAGGCCACCCCCGGATCTGGTGCAAGCCTGAAATCAGCACCGGGAGCGCAGCCACGGGAGCGGCCACTTCATGCTTTTGAAAGACAATATCTTAAGCTGTCTTTCAAACACCGGCCCAACGACCACTTGGGTCGTTTTGGACAGGTCCAGGTCCAGAACTATACAAAGAGTCTGGACCTAGTCCATTCCCAGGCTGTAGTCGCTCTGGAGGACACTGCACTGTTTTAAAAGCCCCGTGCGGAAAGGCCTTACTGAATGAATTTTGATGTACATAATTTCCATTGTTTAAAGGGACTACTCTAATGGGAACAAGAAATAGAATTTGGCCATTATCTTATTTCTTGAGCTGCCCCATTTTGGTTTTCAAATTAAACCCCACTAAACCCACCCCAGCTCCTTATCAGACAGAATGACAGAATAGTTTCACAATTTAGGTTTTTAGACATGAGCCCAGACATTCAGATCATGGATCAGGATAATTATTTAAATCTGCCTTACATCCAAGTTAAAAAAAAAAAAGGTAAATGTATGCACTCCTCCAATTGCATATGCATTTGCAGATTTTTGTTCTTCATAGGTGTGATTGTGTATTGCATTCTAAATTTACATTAAAAAAAAACTTCTGTTAATCTGTTCCTTCAACTTCCGTCAATGTCACATTGAGAATATACCTTCTGTTTACAAGTTTTTCTGTAACGAAACTTCCCCAATTTGAGTGTTGTGAAACATTTTCACAACAAATATGACTAAGTTAAAATAACAAGTAAAAACATGTCCAGAACAAGTTAAGAATACTTAACATTCCTTTTAAAATAGCTGAGTTCAACTTTATGCATAATTTAGCTCTTTACTAGCCAGATAGTGACTGTTAAATCAATCAATAAATCTTTCTTTTCTTTTCTTTTCTTTCAATTTTCTTTTCTTTTTCCTCTAATATTTCCCTCTACACTTTTTCCCCCAAACATTATAATAATATTTGCCTGCTTTCACTGGCTTTAAAAGAAATATGTTCTCTGTCGCGGGACTCACTGCTATAGAACATCTGAAGATGTCACTGAGACTGGAATTAGCACTATCATATTTCAAGAAAATTCGTGCAAGCCTCCTGATTTAAAATGAGTTGTTAGGGGGCTTGCTTTGCTATGGGTCACTGCTTTTCTGAAGTTTGCTCATTTGAGAATTGAGTTCATGCCAGCTCTTCAAAATCCAACATCTGTTCTGCACCCCCTTGAGCAGCACCAAAAGAAGGGGGTCAGGACAGGATGTTTGGATTTTGAAGAGCTGGCATGAACTCGAGTACCGAATGACAACTGAGGGAGAAAAGCAGTAACCATAGCAAAGCAAGCCCCCTGAACAACTCATTTTAAATCCAGGAGGCTTTACACATTTTCTTAAATATGATAGTGTAGATTCCAGATTGTCAGTGACATCTTCAGATGTTCTATCAGCATGAGTGCCGCGACAGAGACAGAAGCCTTTTATTTCTTTTAAAGCCAGTGAAAGCAGGCAAATATTCTATAATGTTTGGGGGAAAAGTGTAGAGGGAAATCTAGAGAAAGAAGGAAGGGAACGAAAGAAAGAAAAGAAAAGAAAGATTTATTGATTGATTTAAGCATGGCTGCATCTCACTATAAAGAGCTAAATTATGCATAAAGTTGAACTCAGCTATTTTAAAAGGAATGTTAAGTATTCTTAACTTGTTCTGGACATGTTTTTTACTTGTTATTTTAACTTAGTCATATTTGTTGTGAAAATGTTTCACAACACTCAAATTGGGAACCATTACAGAAAAACTTGTAAACAGAAGGTATATTCTCAATGTGACATTGACGGAAGCTTTTGAAGGAACAGATTAACAGAAGTTTTTTTTTTAATGTAATTTAGAATGCAATACACAATCACACCATTATGAAGAACAAAAATCTGCAAATGCATATGCGTGGAGGAGTGCATACATTTACCTTTTTTTTTTTTTTTTTAACTACGGATGTAAGGCAGATTTGATAAATTTGTGCCTGATCCATGATCTGAATGTCTGGGCTCATGTCTAAAAACCTAAATTTGCTAGACTGTGCCCTTGTTATTTTGTCTGATAAGGAGCTCAGGTGGTTTAGTGGGGTTTAATTTGAAAACCAAATGGGGCAGCTCAAGAAATAAGATAATGGCCCAAATTCTATTTCTTGTTCCCATTAAAGTAGTCCCTTTGAATCAATGGAAATTATGTACATCAAAATTCATTGAGTAAGGCCTTTTCCCGCATGGGGCTTTTAAACAGTGCAGTGTCCTCCAGGGAGGACGACTGCACCTGGGAATGGACTAGGTCCAGACTACTTTGTATAGTTCTGGACCTCAACCTGCTCCGGAACGACCCAAAGTGGTCGTTCAGCGTGCTTTTGAAAGACAGCTTAAAATATGTCTTTCAAAGCATGGAAGTGCGCCACTCCGGTGGCTGCGCTCCGGTGCTGATTTGCAGGCTTGCACCAGATCTGCCGGGGGTGGGCCTTAGGCTGGCAAGCTTCACTGGTTCCACCAACCGGAAGCTGCCATTTTCGTCCCTGGAGCAGTGCGGAGTGCTGCCGCCACCCACTGCCCCGGACCTCAGCCTGGACCCGGGCATGGAGCACACAGGTCCGGTGAGTACTGGCAGTGGCCATTCCCTCGCCCCATGCAGAAAAGGCCTGTGTCTACTGTACTTCAACCTAACCACTGTGTTTTGTGGCAGAGGGTGCAGAGCAGCAAATCCCCACTACAGCCTAGTTAAAGTGAATAGTGAGGGATAGATTCAAACATGCTAATACCTGTAAACTGTGCCAAAGGGCTTTTAACCATCTCTGGTTATGCCAGTTTAACTTGTTCCAGATTTAAGTAATGTTCTTAAAATTACCCCTACACAAAGGAAAAAGCATATTATTTTAACAGAGTTGTCATTGTGGTTGCTGTGTTTTGTATTTGGTTTTGTTTGTATTTGGGATCCCTTCAGAGTTCCCAGGCTGGTGACCTTGCTTTGTTCTCAGGATGCCAGAGTGAAAACTGTACGTCCTGCATGTTTTATGCTTGCGTAGAAGAGGAAATTTCAGCAAGTGTTGCTTGTTACCTGGTTTCATGACAAACAACACCTGCTGGAATTCCCTCCTCTACACAACTGTTAAAAGTATAGGAGCATCTCCAGTTTTCACTTTGGCAACGCCATTTGTCCATGACTCTGACACCGTGCATACTATTCGTGAAAGGTCAAAGTATTTGGGGCATCTCAAGAAGGAGACTGAACTAGGATCTGTCTCTTCTCCTTGGCAGAAAATAGTCAACACATTGATGCTCTTTCATCTATAACCCTAATGAACTGTCTAGGTATCACCCACAGTAGACTTTGAGCTAGCTGACAGCATCTGTAAATTACAGAGATGAAAAAACTAAGCAATTTTGAAGCCATGGGGAGAAAAGCATATTTTGTGTGTTTTTCTTGGGGGGAGGGGGCTTGAAATTTTTGGAAAAAAATGAAAAATATGCAACGTCATCACCCTTCATGGCTTGAAAGTCACTTTGTTACTCTAGGAACATAAACTGTGTTATGTGTGACTTGACTGGACAGAAAATTATTATATTTGTGATATTAAAAGCATGATTTAGTAAGAAAATAATTATAAATTAAATTTGCCTTTTGAAATTTTATTTTGTCTTATAAATTGAGCTACAAGTTCCTGAACTACAACTAATATCCAAACTGTGAAAAACCTCTTTGGTTTAGCCAGTTTATGAGAATCAAGAAAGAGTACGAACAGAAGAATCCATCAACATTAGTAAAACAGATAAAATTATTTTGTCTCCTCCGATCCTCCATAGTATCAGGCAGACATAAAGCATTCATTCCTCATAAAAGAAATGAGAAAAGAAAACCTGGCTCAGGAGTTACAGTGATCTAATAGAGTACTTAATGCTTTCCAGGATGTCCAAAAACGGAACTGGCTTTTTCTCCCTAATATGCTAAGAACCCATACCAAATTGCTGTTGGCTACAAATTGTTTCCTTTTTTCCCTGAAGGCTGGCACACTAGTACCAGTTTACAGACTACCATTTTGAGGAGCACTGCTGTACGTAGTCTTATATAAAGGCCTACCTGCTGCATGGTAATTTAGAAGTAATGTAGGGAGCTTGAGAATAAATTTGTGAGCACCTTGTTCTTTTTCAATAGCCTAGGAGTAATCCATTTTTTAAGTTTTTTTTTTTTTGGAGGGGGGTGTAATATAAGGCCCTGGGGACAAGAAAGGAAACAACCTGTTTTTTTTTTCTTCTGAATTTTTCCAGTTTCTCCCTGGCCCAGGTTTTTAATATCTTTAGTAAATGGGAAGATAAAAAAAAACAAACTCTAACACACTGCCTGACAGTGATCTGCAAACTTCTAGATTACATAGAATATGGAGGGTTCGGCTCAGGGAGCAGAAAACCAAGAGATGTACGGAAGGCAACAATTCACCTGCTCAGGACCCTGGTTGCAGAACAAGGAAGATTAGAACCAGAGAAATACAGTAAGCAGTGTAGAGTTAAAATCAAATCACTATAAATAGGCTTGCCAAATCACAGGGCCTGGCCATGAGTCTCCAGTTTTTATGGATCAGTTCTAGCTGGAGACCGGAAGGCAAATTCTTCAGTTTTCATGGGCTCAGCTCCAGGTCATAGGAAAGGGCGTGGCCCAGTCTCCAGCTGGTAGAACAGCTGGACAATTTGCAAGACTTAATTGATTTGCTGCTGCAACTTGTACTGACTCTCCCAGGGGTCTATGGATTTTACTTACAGTTTCCTCCTTCCCAGTCACTATGGAATCAGGACTCACCTTCCATTCTTATCTGCACCCACCTTCAAGCTATAATCAAGTAGGCTAGATTATGTATCTTTATCCCATCTCTCTTCAGTAAGTGAGAAGGAATAATTTCCCCTCATTTTACCTTGGTCTGGGAGCAACACTTTTAGCTCATTTCTCTCTTAATTTCCAAACAGGGAAATATATTCTCTAGTGTGTTTGAATGACAACCTGTGAACAACTGTGATTGCATACCGTTTAACAACATCACCGAGTCCATTCCTAGGTCTCAGGTTTTGGTTCAGAAATGTGGGGGTGTGCCATAATCCTGAGCTGGCAATCTTAACTATAACTGATATTTCAAGAAATGGAAGAAAGGAAAGGAGGCACGTCACCCCTTTCTCACTTCGTCAAAATGCCCTTCAAATAGCAATAAACTGCTCTGTCTTAGCAGTGAGAAGCAAACCTGAGCCTCTTAGTACTATATCTCATGGCAAGGAAAGGGCTGAGAGTGGACTGAGAGGTAACTTTTTCTTTTCCTACCTTTTGGTAGCTTTCCCCACTTCTACACCGAATACGGCAAGGTTGCTGTTCTAGGCCTGTGGATTTCTAAGCCAGAACATTTCCAGAATACTTCTGTATATCTAGAGAGCTATTGGCACACTGAATAGCAGTGCTGGGCGGGGGGGAATAATCCATCTCACCGTATTCTCTGAATGCAGCAGCTTACACCTGACTTTTTCAAATTACATTTTCTATCCGTGAACAAGGTATGGATTTTTTTAGCTGAGGAAAAAAAAAAAATTCTTTCCAATATTTCTTTACAGTACATCGATCACAGTTACCATTTATAATATAAAATTCAATCTGGAAAAGAAATACAGACATGATCCTGATTTTTTTAATTCAGGACAAAATAGTGCAGTCATTGAATGGCAAATGCTTTTATAACTCATGTCTCTGGATTTTTAATTAATGTGCATTTGACCAATCTCAGTTTGTTTACCAACAGCTGAAAATTTTCACAATGGGGCTAATTTATTTAATGTGCTTTAATTCTTATAAAGAAATTCACTTTGAAATTATCACTTCCTTTCTGAATATAAAGAACAATAATAATAATAATTTACAGTGAAGTTTAAGCTGAAATGTTCATATGTTATTTTCACCCATCTTTAACTGAGTGACCATAAAATCTGTATTGTATTAATACACCCACTCCTTCACAGTAGAGATACCCATACACGAGAACAATTCAGAGAAGCCTTGGGGTCTAATGAATGTAGAGCTTATTTGTGCTCACAAATACCAATGAGGGTAACTGATGGTCATAATCACCATCAGAATAGCCATCATGTGTGTTACCATAACTGTCTAGCAGAAGTGACCTGCAACCTTGGCAGTACACTGGCTTTGGGATTGTTACAGTAGGGTAATTTGGAAACAAGGAAGGCTAGGTACATTATGATAGGATGATCTGTTGCCTGCTATTTTGTGGTGATTATGACAACTTCACTTCTCATGATAACCGAAGTTTTCACAATCTTTCTGGAGAGCTTACTTGGTTCTAGATAACTATGGATTTCAAACAGTCCAGCAAGCTACAGGCTTCTTCTGCTTATCTGAAGGTTAGGGATTGGAGCACTGTCAGAAATGGAGTTGGTGGAAAGTTGGAACCCATGTGCTGTACTGTAGGGGCACGAAGATTTAATGGAGGCTCACTTGGGACTGATTCTGCATGTGCTGCTTGCAAAAGCTTTCACTTGCACCTTCCCTCCTCTAGCTGCTTTGCAAGCAGAGTGCGTGTGCAAGTGGTTCACAGCAAGCCACTGTAGGCAAGAAGAACTGATGAAAGAGTGGAATCCCCACTGAATTAATGGAACTTGTCCTCAATTTGGAAGTGTCAAAAGAGCAAGTTGTCAGACAGGGTGTCTAAAGGTGGGGGGAATTCCTGTAAGTTCCTTTACTTGTTTTTCTGTTTTAAAGGATTAGATATATAAAATACATGTAGTCTTTGGTCTAGTTTCATGTGGAACTTGTTTATATGTGAACTATCTCCAATTGATACTGAACTTGTTCTCTTCAGGACCAGAATCTAACCAAACAAACTTGACTAAATAACAATATTTTTTTACCAGTCCTCAAAAAAGACACATTGCTATCCTTGTATTTCTATTTCTCTTTTCTTTTGGCTATCTCAGTATGTGTTTCAGTTATTATATATACAAGTCAATCCTATTTTCCTGAGTGACAGAGAATGTGCAGTGCTACCACCACAAAATTCAAAGCTGTTCTGGGCTGCATCAGAACAGAAGGTATAAAGAAGAGTTTCTACCTTTCTTCTGCCCCCGTGTGTTTTCTTTATATTTTCTCTAACATTTTCAGCAGTGGGTGTCAGATGCATGCATGTCTGGAATGTGAGGACTTTGGAGATAGCACATATCCTCAATGCACCCTCAGCATTTGTTCTAGAGAGTGGGATGACCCTTTGATGCAGATTTTGGGAGTGGAGAAAAGAACACCATAAGGGGAGGGGCAAACGGAGTTTAGCAAAGTTGGATTTTGCCTGGTAAATCTGTATTTTATTGGTAAAAGTTACATTCTGTATCTTTTTCAATTTCAATACAAGCCTACCTGAATTTTAAGATCTTCAGAGGAGGGCTTTCTCTCAGTCCTACCACCTTCACAGGTGCAGCTGGTGAAAACCCAGGAGAGAGCCCTCTCAGTGGATGCTCCCAGGTTAAGGAACTCTTTGCAAGGAAGCTCGGTTGGCTCTCCTTGTCTTCTTTCTGCCAGCAGGCCGAAGATCTTCCTATTTAAAGGGGTCTTCAGTTTTTAATCTGTTTGCGATAGTGCAATGGGTAGGTTTTATAGTGCTTTCAATTGTTTCAACTGTTTTATATAAGGAGGTTGCTAATGCTTTTTTTTAAATTGTATTCCTGATTGTTTTAACTGTATTATTTTAATTTGTGAGCCACTTTGGGCTCCATGTGGGAGAAAAACAAGATATTAAGTATTTTTTTATTATAAAATAATAACACTTTGTAAAGGATTAGGAACAGTTGTATCTTCTCTTCTCATTATAGACTACAGTTTCTTGGTAGGCTTTACATCTGTTATCCTTTCTGCACTAGACTGTTACAGTGCCATCATTCCCATTTTATATTCTCCTATGGAATCCTTTGAGGCCCCTAAGCAGCAAACTCCAGGATTCCATAGGATGTTGAAAGTGGAATAATAGCACTATAACAGTCTAGTGCAGAAATGGAAATTAGGCCTTCCTCAGATCCTTGGCCAGCTGCAACCATTTTCTAGCCTGTTCTCTATGGGAGAAAAACCTGCACTTCTGGCAGTGGCAAGTCATCATTCTTCTCCTGGCAATCTCAGGAGGGTGAGCATCAGAGGATAAGGAAAATAGAAACAGTGGCAGCAACTTTTACATCCTGATTGTTGCCTAAGGAGGAGGTGAGAGGGCATCCCTTTCTGAAACGCCTCACTTGCTTTTCGGAATCTGGAAAGCAAAGGCACTTGGGAGAGGTGACTGGGCATTTCCAGACCTGACGAGGCAAATGTCTGTCACTCCTCTTAAGTGACTGCATGCATCCACTGGGTCAGACAATTTCTTTCCCCCACCCCTCAATTCTGGAGGGAAGGTTGATGGGTGAGCTACTGGTGAGGTAAGGCTAATGAAAAGGTAGAAATCTGGGATGTGAGGGTGGAAGAAAAGACGTTTTAAAAAACCTGGTGATTTTCAGAGTAAAATGCTGATGATTTGTAAAACAGTGAGGTGGGTAATTCATCTTGGCTTCCTCAGCCAAGCCTGTGCGTGAAATCAGATTGAGGAGATCTGCCGAACTGTTGAGAAGACGATCAGCCAAACAGTGCAGCACACGCTTAATGCCCTGGACGGTATTGCCATCTCATCAATGAAACCACACTGCGTCTGCTAATAGGAGGATAAGTAAGAGCATGGGACTGTGGGAACTGGGGGATTTCACTCTGAGAAAAAGGAAAATGTTGGCAACAAGTAATAGAGGGAGAACAGGTAGAAATGTGGGAATGTTTTTGATGAGACAGAAACTTGGGATAGTAGGCTGAGGGAGATACTAGCCATTCTCTACAGCTATCGTGCAAGCACTCTCTGGAGTTTTAACAGGAGTGGGGGTGGAAATATTTTGCCTAAAGAAACATGAAGCTGAAAGTGAGAGCTAGAAAGAAAATCTGCATCCATATTAATGTAATAAATTAGAATTGCTGAGCATCCTAGCTAATGGTTTTTGAGCAGCAGTGATGTAGACTCGAGTCGATAGACCCCAGAATCAAGTCGGACTTAAGTCACTTCAGTGACTCCACTCGGACTCGACTTGACCATAAATTAGACACTGACTTGACTCAACTCAAAGACTTGTATATTTTTAATGACTGACTTGATGCCCTTGGTTCAGTAATATAACACATTCATCCAGAAACCTTATGACTTTGAACAGTGCCTCCATCTCTTTTTGCCTATGACAATCTCTCTCAAGCCCAAAGTCTGGGCACATTTCTCAGAGGGGAACAGGAAACAGGATAGGCAATGGGCTTGAGACAGGCTTGAGGTCCGCTCAGCAGCCTGTTCCTGCTGCATATCGGAGGAGCCTTCTGAAATGTTTCCTAAGAGCAAAAGATAAGACTCACCCCCAGAGTGCAGGGTGCATTTCTCAGAGGGAAACAGCAAATGTGTTAGGCAACGGGCTTAGGAGGAAGGACGCCTTCCTTCTAAATCTTTTCTTCCCAATCTTCAATAATGAGGAGTAAGATAGATCCTAGCTCAGTGAGGGCTCTCTGATGGGCGATCATTGCTGCACTGTGCCCCACCACAATGGCTTTTCCACAAACATGTAGAAAAAAGATGTCCTTCTTTGGTCCTCACTGTGAGCATCCCATTTGAAATGTATGCTTTAATCCAATCTCCCATATATTCCATTACAGTCAGTGCAACATACAGGAGAGGAGCTATCTCCAATTGTCAAGCCAGTCAAAATATTCCTTTAAAAACAAAACCCCATGTAGCTCAAAAGCAACAGGTTGAATCCTACACTGATAACGGGAGTTCAACAAATGGGTGCCAACTATTTGGGAGACAAGTCAGTGAAGTAGTAGGCAATCCCTTTATAGTCACCTGGCCATTTCCTTTCATGCAAATTGGTACTTGGTCCTGCTATATCCAGAGGCATGTGCAAATGCTCCTTCCTCTCCCCAGCCATTCAACAGCCATTAATGTAATGGAAGTACCCATTACATCTAAACTGAGAAATTACAGCTTAAATTCAGCCCTCAAACCAGGATATGAAATCAGGATACCACCTTTTTTCACAAAAGGGAGTCAATCACAATTAACCAAAACAAAACCCCTTTGCCTTAATTTTTTTTAAAAGAAGTTAGCCCATTTGGGTGCCCTAGAAAAAGTAGGAGGGGTTAGGAAACACGTGGTCATCATGACGGTCTCAGTCTAGTAAACTAAGTAGTAAGTTATTAGACTGAGATAGCTATGTCTGAACCAGCTAGCATAGCCATATTTTCCCCCAGTCCTTTCTATGACCAGTACTTTGAGTGTGCTTGGAAGTAGTTTAGTATTTTACCAAGAACAATATCCTCTCAATTTTTCCACATATAGTTGCAATATCTTTAAAGGAAGAAGGCTTCTTAAGTCACAATGATATGTATGATTCCTGTGAACATATTTGCCTTTGGAAATTTATGACAGGGAGAATAGGAAAGAAGATACTTCAAAGATATTATGGGAGAAGACAGGGTTTCAGGGTAAGTCAAAGACTTTTCTCTCATTGTTCTCAACACAAAGTTTAGTCTGACAAATACTGTACATTTGTGGGAATTATATTTTCTTCTTGTCCCTCTGTCCTTCATTTTTTTCTCAATTTGTGTCCATTTACCAGAAGGAATGAAGATGCTCTGTACACACAGACACAAACACACATTTGTGACACTTTGACTAGGGATGTACAAGGCAAATCAGGCCCCATCAGATCAATTGAGGTTCTTGAGGTAAAACTGTCTTCCCTTTGAGGCTATATTACTTAAAGCTGTACCTCAGTATACAGACCTTTGCTTATTTCATTCTTGCACGCTAGAACAAAGAATATCAAACATTTTTCTTTACTTGACCTGAGTGATATAATCAGAGCTTTAGGACATTTTGACTATTCAGTGACTACATTCTTAACAGGAACAGCTGCACCAAATGAGTTCAGTTCTACTCACAATTGGGCACCCAGGATGATTTCTCCACCACTCTACTGCCAGTGAGAGAGGCTGCAACAATCAGGACCCTTGTACTGATTCCCCATCAGCACTTCACTCATTGGCCCTTTCTGCAGGAGGTTGTCATCCCAACATGGGGATGGGAGAGGCAGTGGGACCAGGACAAAGCTTCTGCATGATGTCCTGTCCTTCTCCCATCATCAGCTGCCATGATCATGGATTAAACCATTGATGGGTTTTCCCTGTTATTTCACCTGTAATTGTGTGACTGTCCTGCACTTATCTGGCCTGTGGAAGTGCCAGAAGCACAATGGAGGTGCTTCCTGCCCCAGTGCAGCCTGGGAAAGAGCCCGGCTGTGCTGTGCTGCAGAAGAGGTATGTCCATTCCGCTTCCTTCAGCAGGCAGCCAGCAAGTTCAGAGGGAGAGTGTTTATGTCCATGCTTTCATCCCAGCAAAGCCATTGCCAGGACAATGCTGGAGACAGGTAAGCTGCGGAAAGAGCCATTGGTGGGAGGGGGTAGAGGCATCATTCTGTTTCACCGTGATTGCTGGCAGAACAGATCTCCAGTGCTTGGTGGGGCTGTTAAGGTATGTTTGGGGAACTGGTCAAAACTTAATATAGACATTGGAAACTAAGGCAATTCAGGATCTCTGACGATATTTGTGATATTTTTTATATCCCTAGCTGGACCCATCTAACTTTCATGCAGGCTTTGAATTTTGGAAGGATTGGGAAAAGTGCCTTAGGTTTCGTTTTTGTGAAAATGGCTTGCTCTAAGAGAATTGGGATTGGAGTTAAGAAGGCCTATTATATAAGCGGCTCGCCAATTGTGCGCTATCTTATACGTTTCCAAGTGAGACACATGATGACAACTAAGCCATTTTTTCCAAGACAACAATGCTGCAATGTTGAAATGGTTTAAATTGTTTTTCAAGCATAATAACTCACCAGCCCCTACTCCTATTCTTCTGAAATTTTGCAGCTTTCATGCTTTAGAGCAAGTCTATGGTATACTAGCCTTTTATACAATTTTCCTCAAAAAACACAGGAAGGGAAAAAGAAATTAATCACTGCTTGTTTCCAATGCACCTAGCCAACTGAACTAGCAAGCCTTTTGTAGGTTTGTCATCAGGACTACCTCCAGGCTATCTGTCAGTTTGAAGACAATGGACTTCAGAGGATCTTTTTATAGAGTTTCTTTCTTTTTTCAACTGAAATTTTGCAGACTTGATCACATGCCTTCAAATACTGTTCAACTCTTCTGTAATTTTTTTCTGAAACTTTTTTTAAAAAATGGAAAATGTAAGAACTCTAGCCCAGAAATTCCTGTGCATGTAGGTTTGTAATTTGCAATTCCTTATGATAGGAATGCAAAAACTGTGGCCTAGATACCAGCTTCTTTTAAATCCCCAAACCACAACAGTTTTCCCAAGTTCCCAAATGCAAACATGGAGGGAGCTGAAAGAATCAAATGAAAAATATTCAATTCTGCTCCCTAAAGCCTCCATAGTTGCAAATCACTGCCTCCTCGGCACCCACAAAGGCCTGTAATTTGCCTAATGAACTCATAAATTGTAATTCAAGTGACTTCTTGTTGTCTTATAGAACTATGGTCAAAAATTGGGTGATATAACCTACTGCAAGAGCATGGGTGAAAACTGGCCCAACTCACATCACAGTTCCAAAGTTTTACTCTATGACATTTATTTCTTTAACACCTATTTCTGAGCCTGGCAAAGAGCATGTGCTTCCCACTGCATCAATTATCGATTATGATGCATATGAAAAAGGATTTTAGTGAAATTATGGCACATGTGCACAATCATTTGCTTTCACTTGGGGCTGTGTAAAGTATTTTATTTTTGCTGCAGCTATAGAAAGGGTTATTCTTTGATCAACAGAGCAAAAGCTACAGTCTGTAGAATGACTCACAGGTATGAACAAAAAAGAAATTCCGTGGCCTACCATATATTAGGTAAAGTTGACATCTTCAACTTGGTGTGCCCTAGCAGCCCTGGCCATGAGAATGTGATGAAATTTTCCAAACAAAGATGTAGAGGACTCAGTATTAGAATGATCAATGGATCCATTGTACAAATTCATTCTTAGATTTATGGTTGCTCTTCCTGAAATACTATGGGTTGTATGGGAGCCATCCAGGCTTCCTTACCATCCTGATGAAGATACCATATCAGGAGAACTCTCGGACAATCCAGAGCAGCTGCAAAGGGGAGTGGGCATAAAATTAAACCTGAATTTACTGCCCAAACATCACAAAAATAGGATAACACTTAAGCGATGTAAAAGCAGGTGAGAAGAAGATATAATTTAGTGCAGACAATTACAGATATTATGCTCTTTTTTTAAAGAATAATATTGAAAACTGTGTAGTTGTAATCAAATCCATATCAGTGTAAGTATTCCATCTCTTCCCCAGCTGGGCTCAAACTCCCTACATATATATTTTTATATGTCTTAGTGTGATACATGAGTTTCACAGCTTTTCTTTTGCCATTTAAATAGATGCACTTGCTATAATAAGGAGCAGTTGAGTGACATTCCAGTTTGTCAAGATAATGTGAATGGAATTGATACTCACATCATGGTATAGTTAAGGACTATGAAGAAAAATCAACTCAATTCATATTTTAAGATTAAGCAACTTAGTTCACACATACCAATCTACACACAAAGTGGCATGCAATGGTGCTCTGTCATGTGTACGTACATCACCAAAGTTTCTGGCACAGGTCTCCTAAACACACACACACACAAACACGAATATACAGTATGCAAATCAGAAATTAGAAATTAGAAATTTCTTGTTTGTTCCTTTTTTAAAAAAAATACATACCTATTCACAGACTGATGTAGGAGTTGGATAGAAGAAACATTTATCTGAAAACTAAGATAATTACAGAATGTAGAA
>CAOKZL010004666.1:0-20480 GCA_948472985.1 Iguana delicatissima | reverse complement strand
AGGAGTGGTTGAATGATCTGAGAATTACTCTGGAGACATAGGGTCTCTCCCATGTCTCATTGCACTCCAGCGAAGGTTGATTTGGAAGGAGGCAACAACCGCCCCAAGACATTGTTTCTGCCTCAGCAGGAGCACAAAATGGCAACTCTGCCTCCTAAGTCAAACACGTAATACTCAACGCCAGCCAAATCTGGCACCTGAGAAAGAAAATCTTACACCCACCTCTTCCTTTTCCTTGTAAATGAAACTAAAACAGCAATCAACTGAATAATTTAAAAACTGCTACCTTTTAAAAACATCCAGAATCCAGCTGCCTGAGATGACTTCACTCTGCCTAGGTAAAGGCAGCCCTCTATTCCAAAGTCAGATGGAGTCAGAATCATGAAAAAATGCTACAAGCATTCTCATTTATGAAAGGCCACAGAAGAGTTATTTTTTTAAAAAAAGAAAAAAGTTAAAAATCCAAAGAGACTTAAATTTTGGAATTAACTGCTGGCAGTTGCTTGAGAAAATGAATTATCTTCTGGCACTTAGTTTGCAGAAATGATCCTGGTTTGTAAATATGAATTTTTTGTCTTCCTTTTTTGGCATAAGCTTGGCATTTTTTCCTTCTTGTCCTTGTGTCTTTTATTACAGAAAAAGCAAAGTCCCAGCAGCCAATTATACGGACATTAGATTTGACAATTTAAATGACTAAAAAGGGATGTGCCAAATATTGATAAGTGAATGATTTTGTGGTATCAAAAAAGGAGTTTACAAGGAGTCAAAAATTTCTCTAAAAGATTCCCTACCAGCAGGATTTTATTTGAGGCTGGAGCTCACTCTTGTTATTTCTCCTCCTAGAAGCACCTTCGTATGTTGTAGTACGTGGGATTCTCAATGTCTATGGCAAGCCAGAGAGCCAATTTTCACCCCTCGCTGATGGCCCACAGCCTGAGCAAAATTATTGTCTCCCATAGAAAAAGAAAAACACAAAGAACTGGAAAGTCATATTCATTTTTTTATAAAAGAACAACAAATGAAAAACAGATTTTCAGTAAAGACACAGCTAGGTTTGCCAGAAGACCCATGTTTGGAGGTTCTGGCAGCACAACCAGAAATTTTGTACACACACAAGTTCTTCTTGGTGGTATGGGGAGGGGGTAAAATGGGTAGAGAAGAAACATCTAGCAAGTGTTGATTATCCAGTCATACAATAGTAAATATTTATAGTATAGCATATATGCTATACCTCATGATAGATTCACCTCAGGTCATTATAAACTTGGAATCACATAACAACAACAATGTACTGTGTAAGTTATCTATTAAACACAACCTATGAATTATCAAGTGTTCATAAGCAAGGAATACTCTACAGTTGGTTTGCGCTTTTCCTCTCAGATAGCTTACTACACTGATATTCCTCAACAGCCCCCCATTCAAGTACTAACTAAGCACTACCCCTGTTTATTTTTCAAGAGATCATACAGCATCCTATTGGATAACTTATTATAAATAGATGTTACCACCAAAGACCAGCACACTCCCTGCTGGGCTATCTTCCAAGTAGCAACCAGACTCTACCAGATCCCATCTGAACCTGGAAGGTGAGCAGGGTCAGGCCTAGTTAGGACCTAACGGAAGCTTCCAATGAATGCCAGATGTGTAGGCTGTACTTCGAAAAATAAGGAACTGGTAAACCATCTCTGAATATTCCTTGCTTAAGAAAACCCTTGCCTAAGAAAATTCATGGTGTCACCATGATCTTGAAGGCACATCCACCCTTAATGAAAGCGAGTAGTTTCATTTGCTTGTTATGGAAGCCAAAGGATCAGAATTGTGTAGTCAGCATGATAAAGTGTCACTGCACCCCATAACCAAGTCCCTTCTGTAGACTGCCTGATGGTATCATGAAACCAGAATCAGAGGAATGCCAGTGTTTGTTGTATTTTACTGAATTGAAGATTCTGCCCATCCTGGAAGTTTTTGAAGCATTACCGAAACGGGGGTCACATTTATAAGAATATGATTTATTTTGCAAAACATGCCCTGTATTTTACACTATCTGTTGGTAAACAAGTCATCAACACGAAGAGGAAAAATGTCTGCGTCTGATTATATATCTTCATAGTTCACAAACTGTTTTGAGGACCCCACAGCCTAGCAGTTTAATGCTGTAATGTTGTGAAATATTAATAATAATTCTTTGAATACAGCCAGGAAAATGAGATATTCCTGATGGTATGTATGTTAATATTATCCTTACAATTTATGAAAAAAATCCATAAATAAGTTATTTAAATTAGGTTTATCTGCAATGAATAATTCAGGGAGGATGGTATGCTGAGGTATTTCTGTGACAGTTATTTTAAAGTTAAAAAAATAATAAAAATTGGTAGCTGCTTAGAGAGTTTTGTGGGTGCAATAAAATCTAAATCCAGCTCACGTTTTTAAAATCTAGGTTTTCTTACACTTAGGTGGTTTCCGTTGTAAAACAGCTGTTGAAGAAATTTCTAAGCGTCATAACTAATTATGAAGGAAATATATGCGAAGATCAGCAGAAAGGAAAATGTTCTTCTACCTCCCTGGCAGGATCCTTCAGTGTGCATGTGTGTATATGTGTGTGTTTATATTCATATCATTGTAAAATCTAGATAATCAGAGAACCTATGGTCTTCCAGACATTTATGAATTACTAGTCCTGCCACTCTTCACCCTTGTTTAAGGTGACTGGAAGCTGAAGGGAACACAAAGTCTCAGCCCATCAAACTGAATTGAAAACTAAAACAGACTTTTAGTACACCTGACAAATAAATCTGGTGGAAGACAGGAGTTCATGGGAAGTGATGGGGCCTATAGGTGCACAATCCTGCATAGTTCAGCTTAATCACGCTATGCTGATCCATTCTCATGTATTTTGCCTACATAAAAGACTCACTTTTTTTACTGAAAAATATTGTTTGCAAATGCAGTGTGTCTTACACGGCAGTGTGTCTTATACACTGTCAAATAGTACTTCGCCACAGTGTAATCTTAAATATTGCTGTTATAACAAAAGGGTGCTTGAGAAAAATAAACAGCAGCACCTCCTCTTAGACCTACCATAGAGCCACCACAGTCCCCCTTACATATTGCCTTCCATTCTTGTCCTGGTGTAAGTTGGAAGGTGCTCCTAGGAGAAACACAGCAGAATTGTCTTAAGCTAGAACATTGTTCACTGTGGTCTGCCTCTAAGGTTTCAATGGCTGCTGAATTATTTCACATCTCTCTACCAACTAGAGATTTCACTCTCCTTGCTCTCCTCCATGTACAGAAGGTTGGCAGGCAGATGCGGGTATCAGCATCTCTGTGGTGCTGAAGATGGGGAAGGAGAGAATACCAATCTTTACACTGTACTAAAATAGATATACACAGATATAAGGTTAAACAAATGCCTATATGCTGCTGACAGATCATCCACAGTACTGTTTTATTATTCTGCTAGATTAAATCAAGTGATATGTTCTCATCTGGAAGATTTTTTTTCTAACAAATCTTATCTCACTCAAAAATAATGGCTGGCTCTAATGCCTTTATCCTGCCATTAAAAGATTGGGAAAGCATATAGTAACTCACTAAAGTAGAAATGGAGTAATTTTGGTTTCTTTCAGAGTGATGGCATGAGGATCTCACACACTTTTTATTGGTTATGGGGAGGGGTCTTATGTAAACCCAAACATCTGGCTGTTCTCAACAACCCCTTCCCTACTAGGGCATCCAGATGACTAGAAGCTGAAGTCATACCTTAACAAGATCTCTCATAATGCAAGATTTGTTTGTCTTAAAAGGCCTTGAGTCCTCTGCTCATTCACCTGCTACTAAATCCCAGCTGATATATTGGCAACTATTGCAAGGTAAGTTTTAAAATAGACCAGTCCCAGTGGTGAACTGAAGGATATGAGGTAATTCAGCTTATCAAGACAGCCTTTGATAAGCTTCATCTTAAAAGGGCTCAGTCTTAAATATGTGGCATACAGTGTTGTGGGGTGCTGCAATGCATCTCCATGCTACTCAAAGAATTTCTATGTCACTTCAAAGGGTTAGCACAATGAAAATTAAGATGTTCTGTATTTTAAGGTTGTGCAGCAGACAAAATTTCAGCAGGTGCTGCTCGTTACACAACCAGGAGAAGCAGTACCAGCTGAAATTCCCTCTTTCATATGAATATTAAAAATACAGAACCTTTTTCCGTTTGGCAACTCTACTTCAGAAGACAGCACCAAGAATACCTTCCAGGCAGCATAGCAGCTCTTGGGGGAGGGATCTGTGGCCAGTTGTGACAAGAGGAACAGGAGGATGGCATTGTGCTATATCTGCTTGGGTGCATCTCATAAGTGTGTGATTGTTCTCCATTCAGTGGGAACAGAATGCTTGAGAAGATTAACCTAACCTTTGGATAAGTAAGTATAATATTCAATTTCATGCTGTAAGCTTCAAAGAGTTTGTCTAAAATATGGCACTTCTCAGACTCTCCATGGGACTCCAGAACCCTCCAGATTATTTGGCTATTTGATAAAACATGTGCACACGTTTGACAATGTATGTTTTTCTCAGCCAAATGCACACATTTTGACAGAGTGTCCACCAATGTATGAATATGCCTTAGTGGATGTGGGGGAATGGGTTCATGTAGCAAACACATACACAAGCTTTTCAAAAATCAAGCAAAGAAAGGAATAAAATCACATCCCGGAAAAAGGAAATAGAAGCAAACATCCACCAAACTGGGTGTTACCATGTCGGCACATCTTATCTATGATAATGCATCTTGCAATAAACATTATCTAATTTGGCATAACATAAATCATATAATGTTATGTGAAAAGTCATGCTGGCAAAGAGCAACTGCCTACACATGAAGTAGGTCAGATGACAAACCTCAGGGCATGGCCAGGTCATACAGCTAGGAGCTTCAGTGCAGATGAGCTTGCAAATTTCCCCTCAACTAGTCTTCAAACACAATAGCATAAAAAATTGTATTCAGTGGAGCAAGCTTTATTATCATGTCCCTGTGAAATTTTCTTTGAGTTGGATGGTGAATACACTAGAAGTTATTAAAGCCATCAGTGCTTTGTCACTTAATGCTCAGGCCATTAGCCCATTCCCTACCCTAATTGCCAGAGAGCCATTAACACCCTTCTCAGGGCAGAAAATGGACAAACCCTGACTCTCTGCCCAGACAACTTGTGGTACTTTGAACATAGGCCATCACACTGTCTGTTTTGGTACTGCCCTGAGCCACATCGTTTTGTCTCTCTTTGCAGGATAGATAAATATCACCCACTTTGCCCTAACTTCTCACTATCCAATTTCTCCTTCCTTTTCCCTTCAAATGCTTTGCCTTTGGCTTGCTGAGACTGCTTGAAACTTGGCAGGTGTCTGCAATTTTCCCCAATACAAATTGTTCCTTTTAAACTCCAACTGGTTTTCCTAACATCATATTGTATACATACCACTATATCACATTGCCTGGCCCCCAGAAGCTTGGGAGTTGTTGGGTTTCACTTTTGTACATTATTTTATCTAATTATTTTGCTGTCACCTCTGCTGCCCCTCCATACGATCTAGGGATCTGCAAGCCCTCGTGAAACTGAGAAACTGTGAATTAGGCTTGAAAGTCGTATTAAAAATGGTGTGGAAGCAGTGGAGGTGGCAGTAAGCCCCCACCAACCAACCACCTCTACTTGTGAGAAGCCCTGATGCCTCACAGGAATCCACTGTGGTGGATCATACTTTGTGTGTGTTAGGTTGGTTTGGGAGGACCTAGAGTTATTCACAGTTTTTTCATTTTTTTCAATGGACTTCCTGTGCCCAACTCTAGCAAACTGCTAAGGATGACTGTAATTCCCCCACTGTTCCACAGAGTCACTGGCACACCACGGTGGGCTCTCCAACTCACCCACCTTTTGGGAACAAGACACAGACTGGACTGCTGGACTTTGGAAAGGCAGGATATGCTCTCACAGAGGGAGCTGTCCTTCACTTCCATCCTCACCCCAGCTGGTCTTTTCTTAAGGAACAGCTATACTGTAGTTTTCTACCATCTGGTCTGGTACTCGCAAAATGTTTGAAACAGCAAGGAGGTGAGACTGTGGGTTACACTGGAGTTATCGCTGAGATTTATTATTGATTTCTACAGGTGGCTAAGGGGGATACGCAGTAAATTAGTATGCAGCCCCTCTACTCCCAGAAAATTATCAAGAACAGTTTTTACCTGCATGCATTGAGCACAATCTCTTTCAGAATTTTTCCAGAATAGTAGCGGTTCACGCATAAAAACAAGCCTGCAAATAGCACTGGACACACCACTATTCTTAATCCCAAGTTGATTGTTAAATAAATAAATAAATCTATTTTTATTATTAGACCATTTCCAGGAATACCTTTTCCTCCTTTTTTTCAAAGTTTCAATTGCTGAGTTTCGTACCATTATTTGCGCTGTCTCAACAACCACTGTAACCAGACCCCCCCATCCCATATGTTGTAGTATCTGCTGTCTAGTTTTAGTAAACTCTCATTATGGAAATAATTTATCCAGTTTCTTCCTAGGCCATCAATTAACACTGAGTGCTGCTACAGAGCTCTAAAATTAAGAATATAATTTATTTTCCAGACCTCTGCATGCAGTGCACAAAAAACTACTGTTGGAACAAAATGAAGAACAATTTACTAAAGTGCTTCTGTCAGCATTTTTTCCTATTATCTGTATAATCTGAGTGGAAATGAATTGTTGCCATTAACCTCTTGTCATGCTGCTTGCACTCAAAACAATGCAGTTCTATATTAATCTATGACAGAATATTAAATATAGGGAAATGAATATAAAAACTGCAAGACCTTGCGGTTTATGACTTTCATGCATGCACTCATTAAAATTTGCTTTAAAGTTTACTCACGGTGTTTTCGTTGTATGTTTACATTTGCAATGCTGTTCTTGGAAATTAAACACTTTTATAATTTCATTAAATATCAGAATCACACTCATCTAGTTTGCCAAGGAAAGTTATGCGAACAGATAGGTAATAATTTTGTTCAGTTTTTTAAAAAATATCAAAATTTGGTCTCATGACCAGCATGGAAAATGAATGATTTTTTATAAAAAAACAAATCAACATTGAAGACAAAAAAACCTCATCAATCATCCACTGTATAGGGCTTTGAAACACCTACCTCTTCAGAATTGGATGTTGACTGTGCACTTGCCTATGCCCTGTGGTGGTTTATGGCTGCCATTTCTTTATCTAAAGAGTTGCTTCTATCTTTATAGTCACAGGTCACACAGTTACAATACTATCATCACCATACTGTGGGATTGCTGTACTGTTTTATTTGACCTGTGAAAATGGTGAGAAATTGCTCCAGTTTTGGTAAGAACATAGCCAAAGTCACACATTTTCTCATCAAAAAGGAAGAAAAAAACCAATGAATTAATATGTAAGAAAGACAACTGACAAATTTGTTAAAACTTTTTCTGCCCCTCAGTTCACTTAGAGATCCGCCCTTTAGAGCCAATTCACCATATCCCTTGGAGGGGAAAAAAAACCCCACCTCACAAAAAATATTCTCTTTGTATATCAATAAAAAAAAATCAATAAGGAAATAAGGAATGTGTTGTTGGTCCCTGCCACAACACCTGTTGGGTTTGAAGTTTGCTTTCCTTGCTTGCTTTGAAGCCACCAGCTCCTGTCAATTTGGAAAATAACAAGAGTCAGGCTTGTTCTAAATGCTTGGATGGGGAGGTTGCCAAGCAATATGTGTGGATGCTGTATTCAGATTCAGAGGAAAAGCCATGCAAACCACCTCTCAGTATTTCTTGCTGCCTCCAAAAACCCAATGACATTCACGCGGTACCCAATAATTAATGGTGGAAGGAGTTGCTTGGCTGACAGGAAGCTACTTTCCATCACAGCCTTCTGACAGTAGGAAGCAAAGTTTGAATATGGCCCAGATATATAATCTAATAATATAGCTATCTGTGAAATATATATATTTTCTTCTCAGGGAAAACAAACATTTAGGCCATTCTGGCACTATACTGTTGTAGTACTATTATTCCACTTTCAACATCCTATGGAATCCTAAGCTTTGCAGTCTAAGGAAGGGGCATGTAGAATTCTCAGCTAGGGGAATCTTTGGACTTAGTAAACTACAAAGCCCAGAATTTCACAGGATGTGGAAAGTGGAATAATAGCACTATAACAGTGTGGGGTAGAAATGGCCTTATATCTGTATTTCCTTATAAGTAGTTTATCAGATACTTTTAATGGCTTTGCCAAAGTTCTAAGCAAGATGTTGAGGTTCTGTTTGGAATTTAGGCTTATTTTCAAAGATTAAAATCATATTAGTATGATGGCAGGCATGCTGCCTAATAATGCTATCCTACCATCTCTGAAACCTGAAATTTGTGGGGGTTCCCTTCAGCAAAACATCTGAGAAAAACGAAGGAAGTTTTGATTATACTCAGTGAAATTTCTTGGGGTCAATTATAGGGACAGTTGCTGATCTAGATTTCATGAAACACACAATTCCAGCAAAGTTGCTTTGAAAATCTTCAAAAAGCATATATTAGACAGGCTATCTACTGAGGATGTTATAGTATTGAATTTCCTGTACAAATGAGGCAGCTGGATTATAAAACTCTACAAGGCCCTTTTCAGCTTCGGTTCTCTTCAGGTAAACCACATGAAGAATTCTGAGAGTGCAAAATTTTTTGTGAAAGTTATACACAGCCCATAGAAATCCACCTTGAAAACCAACACCTTTAATCTGCAGCAATAATAGGCTGAAATAAAATCAGGGGAATGGCTACCTTCACAATTGAATTTATGCCTATGGGAAATATAATTGACTAGTTTCTCTGTATTCAGCAAGGGGCTGCTGTGATGTCATGCATGTAGGAGAGCAAGAGAAATGACCACTGCAATGTCAGGGACAATGTGCAATGGCTATGATGTACAGCAGGTTGGACATTCCCGATGCCCATCCAGAACAGTGGTTGCCACCCCCACTGCTTATTGGTAAACATTGTTGCTTGTACCCTTATATACAACTTTGCATTTATTTAGGCAGGGTTCCATAATGCCTTTGCTGACACAGCCTAAGTAATATATAAAGTTATGTGGTATAGATCATGATATAGAATTTGTGGCCAGTTTTGTAGTGGTTCTTTGCTTCTTGTTAAGGCTGGCATTCTGTTCTGTTAAGCTAGATCTACAACTTTGTAAATTTTAGTATTCATATTTATAATTGTAAACTCATTGCCATGATCACAAATGCCCCCTAAAGCCCACCTTAAAAACTCAGGCAGTTATAATACCAACCCAATAGGAGCGTTGCTGCGCTGGTGAGCAGAGCACTGAAGTATGAGGCATCCAGCCCCTTTCTGTCAGCAAGCTGCAGTGCAACAGAGCATTTATGGTAGGGATCTCACAGGCTTCTGGTGGTTGTTCTGGATTGCTGCAGGGAGAAGCTGGACATGTTATCCTTCAGTGTATCAGCCATTAATACACCAAACTCTCCACTTGTCAGATCCTGCCTGGTTTTTAAGGTGAGATTTAGGGAGTAAAATTGAGAGAATACACTCATACTATGCTATCAGATCCATGTCTCCAATGCAGTCTCCACTGCAGATATTCATATTTTAAGCACGGCAATGCAAGACATCATAAGTACAGAAGTTTCTAGATCTGCTTGCTCTTTATCATGCCATTTATCCTCTTAGATGTATGTTTATCGGAAGTTTGTCAAATCTAGCATACATCCATGGCACACTGGAGGTAATCTGCAAAGTACACATCTGCAAATTAAATTCTGCATACTTGAGCTTCTCAGTGATTTAAATACAAGAGAATAAATGCATTCAACTGTAACACAATATTGAACAGAAGTAGTAGAGTATGTATGGGTCAATGCCACCCCCAGCGATTTTCAATGGAGCTACTTGCTTGAATGTTGAAGCAATGACACTAACTGCTCTCCAAGTATTTCCATGCTTCTTTTTCTCTCATGCTTTGCCTCTAACCTTCTCTAGGGCCCCCTATGCTCTCACATTTTGTTCTCTTGAGGACCTTAAAAATAAAGGTCAGCTGCATATACTGTAGTTTGATATGAATGTTATAAGATGCTATAAAATCAAAATTAGTATTCATTTGTTCTAGCTATCAGGGGTGGGTATATGAAGGGATATCCAGTGTTCATTTTTTATTATAATGATGCGAAGGACAAAACAGAATATGTGACTAGCAGTTTCTAGTATAAGAATTTTTTTGTTCTTATAGTCTCTGTCAACTGGGAGAGTTCTCCATTGGGATTGGCACTCTGTAAAGACTGAACTGTGTTCTGGTCCAGAGTGCCAAACTTCATGTTAACATTATACATTAGCTCCAAACATCCCATGAGTGGAGCTACTCTTGTTAGACAGAAAGTGGAAGTTTTTCTGCCTTTTTTTCTCCCTACAAAGTCCCTGACCCCGCTTCCAAGATTCTCAAGGATTGTCATTGTCATTTCAATAGCCAAAGCAGGTCTTTACCTCCTGGACATTTTCCAAAACACTTTTCACAAATGTTGACTCCTATTCCTCCTGCTCTGAAACACACACACACACACACACACACACACAAGTAATGCTCACAAAAACTTCCTGATGTTTCTGAATTACAAATGGATGTACCATGGACACTTTTGTGCATTAATAACCTTTGCAACTGCACACATTATGTAGTAATAAGTATTATTATTAAATGATGGGCTTTCTCAGAAAGTTATAAAGAAAAAAAATGAAAGTAAAATGGCCCTTAGGGAAAAGATGAGACAAAGAGGTACAGACTCTGCTTATTTTGCTATCAACTCAGTTTTGTGTTAATAGAGATGGACAGGAACCTTTCCACCTCTGAATTTATTGAAAGAGGGAAGAAAATAAAAACACACATCAGTGCTTTTGCTTTGGAGCAAATGTGACATCAGATTGTTTTCAGTAACTGAGTTATTGTCCTTCATCACCCTACTACCCCTCTAAAAGGAGAGCATCAGCCTAGGTCATTCTTCCTGGAAAGCTTTGTCAAAGCAAACTTACCTTTTGTTACAATGGAAGTTGGCATCCCATAATTGCATGTACACAAAAACATTACATTTGTAATGTAAGCTTGTTGAGCATGTGGTTGATTGAAACATCCTGAAAGTAATTGAAAAACAATGTAAAAACATACAAGTCATTCAAAACATAAGAATCATATTGGCAAGAAATGAATAAGCAGCAGGCATTTTAAAAACAAATCGCTTGGCCATTTTCAGTGAATCAATGTAAATACCCCTGCTTTAAGAAAATAGCTCACTAGGCATTTCTCTTTCTTAACTTGCATGTACTCATAGCCACTATGTGATTTATCAAACTACTTTTTCCTCCACATGGAACTATTAGCTCATTTGTACTCTGCAGGGGGGATGCAGCTCCACAGTTATTAGTCAACTGAGACATTAAAAGAAATGCAGATTTGCACATTTACATGGCATTTTAATCAACAAAATAGAATAATTTTCAGTGGAAAATGAGGACTAATTAAGGGAATTAACACATGGTTCACCCACAACCAGCCCTGTGGCTGTGGTGGCATGCAGCTTCTCCTGCTGGGCTTGGCTGGCTTAATTAGAGGGACAATTCATTTTATATTTGCTATAAGGAAAGCAGTAATGAGGATGAAAAAAAATTAAGATTATCATAATCATGAGGGAAGGAACTACAAGGGAGGAAATGGAGACTATGATGATGATGACTGACAACTATGATGACAACTATATTGGGAGTAAATTTGTAAGGACTCTTAATTTGCATGGACTTCCAAGGGAGGGCCTCAATCTGGCCACTTCCCTTTGTACTCTTACTTAAAGGTTAAAAAAGTGTGGGAAATCTAAGGAAGAATAACAAAAAGGTCACCTGAAAAGTTCTGATCCCCTAGCAGTGAACATGGAAAAGCACAAGTTTCCTCCAACTTCTTATTTTTGCCTTTTACAAAGGTTATTCTGCTTTGACTTCGTTGCTTCAGATTTTGTACCAATGCGGTGTGTCCCTTTGAATTTAACACTCCTTTTTTTTTAAAAAAATGACTTTGAACGCTGTATGCCAAATAGAAATTAGTAACATTGCAAAGCTCTTAATGGCATTGAGGTTTTTGTTTTCATTCAAAAGAGACTAATTTTTAAAATAAATACAGTTTTTCAACAGCCAACTCCAGAAAATGTGCTTAAGCTTACTGAAAAATTAAAGGAACACTATACACTGCAGTTTCTTTTGATCTTGTGGTGGTGGTGTGGGACATGGCATGTGTTTGTCTCAGGTGTTTGTCTTATTTTGCTTTCTTCCAACTCTTTGATTTTATGATATGTTCTATACTTATAGTAATATTATTCATACAGTGCTGTTTATCTCAGTTTTTGGCAATCAGAGAGGGAACTTTTGCTGTTCTACCTGCCTATTTTTGTGGTGCTCTTATAGAAACACAGCTTGTGGTCAGGATATTTCTTTTTCTCTTTTCTTAGCCCACACTAAGCTTGATCACAACCAGATACCTGCCTAGTGTAATGACCTCTGGCAGAACATGATTTTTGTCCTTCTTTACTGTACTTGATATGAAAAAAACAAGAGCAACAAACAACGGGAAAGCCACTGTGGCTTTTCTGTCTTCCATGGTAGGGGACTATATGGAAGGTATGCTCAAAGAGGGATAAAACATCAAAGATTTTTAAAAAAATCTACAAGTAAACTCTGCTAAATTATACCAAACATACATCTACAGTCAGCTTCAGATCGTGGAGGGTTAGAGGCACAGGACCCCCACAAAGTGGAAAAATCAGCAAATTTCTCAAATGTGGTCCTGTGCATTTGTGGGAGGCATGAAAAAACCTGCCACTCAGGATCCATACCTACTAGTAGAAGAGGGAAAGGGGATGAGAAACCAGCAGAGTGCCTGTGCTCCCCTCCCTTACCTATCTCCATTGGGGTGGCAGGATTTAGGGAGGCTTTGTGGTGTGAGCCTGGGCTGCAAACCATCCTTTGCTGGCCAAAGAATGGCTGGTGTTGGTGGGCAGGGAGGAGGATGATGAGGGGTGGTTTTTTAAAGGCTCACAGCCAGAGCCACCAAGAAGGAAGGATCCCTCAGAAAAGAAAGACCTTAGGGAGGGGCAGGGGTGGAGAAACTCACAAATAATCAAATCCATGAAAGTGAAACCTGGAATGGTGGCAGGGGCTGATGCAGTATCCTGTTTTCCTCACAGTGAATGAAACAACATGTCTTGTCTGGAGCTCCCTCCTCGTCTCTGTGTCTTTTGCTTGAGCTATTGGGTAATTGTGGGAGCTGTAGTGCAAAAATCTTCCAGGATCAGTATCCTGCTTCTAATTGTGGCTAGCCACAAAAAGACTACAGCCAGAACATAATGCTCATTGCTTATATCTGGGTGCCTGGCACTGTACACTTGAGGCGGCTCTGCCTCCAAACCTGGAGATTTCATTATTCTGTGTTGCTGTTACTAGTGATAACTTATACTATCTGTGTCTAACTGAGCAGTGATAACAGAAAGATATATGTCAGTATTATCTTAATTTGACTTTAAATTTTAAAATCTCATGTGCTTTCAGTCTGTTTAAGAAGATTTAACTAAATGTGATAACCAATTTAATTTGTCAGCCATTGCATTTGCCAATTTAACAGAAAACCCGTTTATCCTATGAAGAAACTACGTAGTACTCACCTTAGCACCACAGAAATGAGGCAGAGACACATATCCAGATTTTTGAACCTGAATTCCAAATGCTGTTCCCACCTATTTGGCAAACTACGATTTGCCTCTCTCCAAATTTCTCTATGCTTTAAAATCTCAAAAGTTCTTTCCTGCCTAAATTTATGAAGAAAAATCCTAAATTTGGAAAGTTCTCTCTTTTTTCAAAAATGAACCAAACAACAATCCCAATTCTCTCAGGCCACACCTACTATGTGCCTAACTTTCCCACCTAGATGTGGCAGATTCCTTTGCAAAGCCTTTGGAACAGCTAGCCAGCTTACTGTAACTGTGTAGCAGTAGGTTGTCCACAACTGCTTTCTTTTCAAATTAATTACTACCCCATCAGTTTTCTTTAATACAGAAATTACTGTATTATTCCATTCCAAAAATCATTAGGTTTCTGTTTTTAGAAACACTTCTCAGTCAAATAAATTATTTCTAATGTGTCTCAGATGTTTAGAGCCAACCATTTTGTTGGTTCAAAATTGAATCAGAACAGTTCTAAGAAGCAATTAATGTCAATAAATTCTGCCATAGATGTGGAAGCTGTGATATCCTTTGTTTGTGGGAACAATGCCAACCAGATTGTGAAAAGCATTCTCAGATAATGACGTCCCATTTCCATATGATGTCTTTTTCCCAGTTGGCCGGACAATCTTCCAAGAACTCTCAAAAGTGCTGAAATCTACTTCAAGGATAGGGTTTGAGCAGCCTGAATCGGCCTTTCCAAACTTCTGTGGATGATAATTCAAGAGTGATTTCACCTCAACCTAGGTGGGAAGCCAATCCTGAGCTATGCGGATTTATTTGTGGGAAGATAATTACAAGTGATGCATATCCACAGTCTCTTTGTTTTTGGTTCAAAAGGAAGAAACTGAGATCTAACTTGGAAACAGGTATAGGACAGTTGGCCCTCCACATTTGTAAGTTTGACTATCACATATTTGATTATTGTGAGTTTTTCAACTCCACCTCCACCCAGGCGCTTCTTTTTCAAGGGAACCTTCCCACTCAGCTCCAATCAGGCCACTGAGACTTTTAAATTCTACCTGAGTTTTCTTCTCCCCTCTATCAAAGCTGCGTGGCCAGATAGGAGCATTCACAGTTGAATTTCTCAGCACCATTAAATTCTTGTCCCCACCCATGCAAGGAAGGGGGCAGATGGTTGACAGAATAAGTATAATACCATCCTTGCTCACCCCCATCTCCCCTTTCCCTGACCTAGTTTGGATCCTAGTGTCTGTTCTCCCCACCATGCCATCTCCCTTTACACACACACACCACACTTTTTATACACTTTGCTAATTTTCCACATTTGTGGAGGTCCTGCTCCCTAATCCTAGCAAATAGGATAGGGCTGACTGTTTACGGAATGTATACACACCAACTCCATGGACCTTTCCGCACCTTATGCTTTGGCACTGGGTGCCGGCATCCCGCAAGTACGGTGAGAGCTTGTGTTGGGGTCCAGCTCCACAAGTGCCTGCTTGCACGAGAGCCCCACCTCTTCCTTCCTCAGCACAGCCTGGAGTTTCCCAGGCTGCACTGGGGCAGGAAGTGCGACTGTGCAGCTTGGAGGCTCCACATGCCTAGGTAAGTACGTGCGGGGCCTGGGGAGCAATGTGTTATCATGCATCATTTTCAGCTTCAAGCTGAAAATAAAAAGGTGCATGATCTGCGCCTGCTGGCTCCTGGAACATCACGCGATTGTGAGTGCATCATGTAGATCGCTCCTCACAATCACGCAATGCTCCAGACCCTCTTTTGATGGAAATGCGCTGTTTAAAAGGGCCATGTTTCCCAAGGTTCTCTATTTGAACAGAAAGGCAGATTTTCATGTGTATTTCTTTGCACTGGACTTCTTTGAAAAATATGGAAATCCTGCAGGTACTGGAGTGCCATGGGCATAGATGTATGTAAATATAGAGCTCTGTACTGACGGATTAGAATCAGAAGTAAGAGAAGGTATTCATGTCTTTACTAGAATACAAAATATAGAAGTTTTCTATACAAAAAAAAAAAAGTGGAACAACTAGAATTAAATTGATTAGCACTGGGATATATAATCAGTTACAAATGTGAAGTCTTATTTCATCAAGTAATGATTTCATTATCACGGGCTACATGCTATGCCAACCTTCATGTGCATCTTTCCCCCTCCCACAAAACTTCAGATTAATTATTCAAAATGATACCAATTAAAATATACCAGTTGCAGGTCTTTGACTCCATTGGAAAAAACAAAATAATTATGCAAGCTTGCCACAGGTCTTAATGGGTCTATAAATAGGAGACAGGGACTGTGTTCTGTATTGCTAATAGATCCTTTCCTCTGTGACGTTACCCTGTAGCTAGGCAGTGTGTTCTGCATGCAAAACAGGCATCATAAACAAGACTTACTGGGATCATCTTTTATCAGACTAACTTTAAGAGATTACAGTTCTTTAAAAGCCCAGGCAGAGCCTTAGGAAAAAACTTACTGCTCCCACTTGCCTTTAATCTGTTTACTTCCTGTTGCTGTACCATTCCTTCTGTGAAAGTTTTTTAAAAAAAAAATTGAGAAAAGTGTCTTGAAACAAAAATGCACTGTGGCAGTTGAAGAAAATTAACAGAAGGATATTTCTCTGTGTCCCATTGCGAAAGAACATTAATAGGCAGCTGTTTGAAAGTGGCTCATGTAATAGTATCTCAGCTGGGAACTAAAAGTGAGTAGTATTCTTAAAAACTTAAAAATCTTCATCAAAATAATAAAGAATGGAATATGTTGTGCTCTTGGATCCTCTCTGTGTGATTGAGTGATTCATGTGAGTCTCAAGAAAAGCAGAATGGAAGGCAGCAGAGTTTCCAAATGGCAAGGTTCTTTTCAATTAGGCCTCCTTGTCACATTTTATGCTATTTACTGCCTGCTTATATACTCTACTGGAAAGCCTCGGTGGATGCAGAATCAAGAGCAGGGAGAATGCATATATTGCAATATTCCTGTTACAATAGAGTCAAGACCTTTTATATTTTCCTCAGTGTTTGTGGAAGACATTACTTTTTAAATTCACTTTAAATTCACAGAGTTCCTCAACCACACATGAACAACATAAGGGAACTTTTAGACAATGTTTGACTGGCTGTAGATGAATACCCTCCACTGGGTGCAACAGGAAATATGGCCTAACATAAAACACTGTCGGGGGCTGTAAACACCCCCCCGTCCCTAAGGAGCAAGAACCCAACAACGTGTAAAAAGATCACACTCTAATATGTAGCACTTGGCAGAGTTTACATATTATGATCTAAAGCCATGATCCCATGCTCAGTTTATTGGTTACCCAACTGACTCTACAGACTTGTGATATTAAGTGTGCACAGCATTTACTATAATTGTTAATGGTTTAATGCAGGCAGCATGAGAGGGAAGATAAAAATGAGTAAATTCAGACATTAAGTCCTTAGATGACATATTTTTTTCTCATAATAATCCAATACAATAAATTAAAAAGAAAAGGCTGTTTGCCATTAAATATAGTAAGGATAGTGGCACACCACTGCAATCAAGTCTCATATGCATTTAGTAGAAATCCCTATGAATTGTGATTTACCTCTGGGAAACATTACTTCCTGTATATTATTGCCACTTTCCTATGGAAGTAAAACCTATGGCAACTCAGTGAATCATGAATAGGTGTCTAACTACTACTTTCTGATGCAGCCCCAGCAAGCCATTGGGGTTGCTTTCACTTCGACACTTTGTACCTATCAGGTTCTGGGTGGTTAATTTCTAGAATAAGAGATAATGTCTCAAGGAAGACTGTCTGGGAAAGGGAAGCCCAAGATGTGGAACCCCAGAGCTGTGGTACTTTGCGTAGACTGAGGCAACCACCAAAAGGGAGCCAGCCTGTGAATCCTGAAAGGGCAGAAAATTATTAGGCATTTATGATTATTGTATTGTCTGTGGAGGGAGGCAGGCTATTGATGATGATGATTTATTGGTGTTTTTAAAGTTGTTTTGTTTCCATTGGTACTGCCAAAGAAAAGAAGATGTGTTGTGGGATTTTGTGTTCAGGTAACTAACTAATTTCCATGCCCTTTCATTTACAAAGTGCAGCACACTGTTGGAGGGCTGCCATTTGTCATTTCTCCTGGCAGAGTCTCAGGCAGCCCTTCCGAGGGCCTTGACTGCTGTGCAGAGATAGGAAAATATATCTTGAACCTGCCTGCTCCAATGGTGAGAATACTTGCACTTATTCATTATAGAATCATAGATCTTTACCTAGTCAAAAGAGAATAAGCAGCAGCATCCCAGTCCCAACCCCAATGCAGGAACACCCATCAAAGCATTCCCAACAGATGGTCATCCAGCTTCAAACCTCCAAAGAAAGGAGAATCCATCACACTCCAGGCAGCATATTCCACTGCCCAACAGTCTGAGGTTCAAGTGCTTTTCCCAGCTTGAATTCAATGGTCCTTGTCCTAGTCTCTGGAGCAGAAAACAGTCCCCACTCACTCACTACATTCTCTTCAAGTATTAAGATGGCCATCCATGTCCCCTCTTCTCCTCTTCCTGCACTAAATATCCCAGCCTAAGCAGTTCCAACATGGCTTCCAAACCCTTCACCATTTTGCATTTGCCTTTTCTCTGAACATGTTCCAGTTTGCTCAATATCCTTCATGAAATTGAGGTGTCCAGAACTGGACACAGACTTCCAAATGAGGCCTACGAATGCAGAATAGAGTGGTACCATTACCTCCCTCGATTCTAGCACCATAGTCCGTATCATACAACCAAGAATCGTGTTGGCTTTGGCTGCCTCATCACACTGCTGGGACTCATGTTCAGCTTGTGACTACCAAGGCTGAGATCCCCTTTCACACGTATGCTATCCAGTGGACCTCCCTCATTCTGATATTTGTGCTTTCCATTTTTTCTCCATAAGGTAGGACTTTACATTTCTCTCTGTTGAAATTCATTTTGTTACCTTTGGCCCAGCTCTCCTGTCAAGGTCAGTTTGAAATGATCCTGTCCTTGGGGTATTAGCAACTCCTCCCGGTGTCATCTGCAAATTTGATCAGCACTGCCTTCACTCCTTCATCCAACTCATTGATGACGAGGTTGGAGAGCACTGGGCCCAGGACACAACTGTGGCACCCCACTAGTCACTTCTCTCCAGGCAAAAGCACACCCTTTGGGTTTGGTTGGTCAACTAATTACCAATCCACCTACAGTACTGTCTCAGCTGGATTTGAACAGCTTCTTTGCAAGAATGTCATGGAACTTTGTCAAAGGCTTTACTGAAGTCTAAGATATGCTACGTCTACAAAATTCCCTTCATCTATCAAGCTTGTAGACCTATCATAAAAAGAGATAAGATTAGTCTTGGCATGACTTATTTCTGAGAAATCCATGTTGACTTTTTACTTATTATGGCATTGCTTTCTGAGTAATTACAAACTGACTGTTTAATCATCTGCTCTAAGATCTTTCCTGGCAGTATTGATGTCAGGCTGACCAGGCAATAATTATTTGGGTCCATTCTGGCAACTACTCTCTGTGGAAGTCTCTCTACTTCTTGTACTTTCCAAGGTTCAGCATTAAAAACAGATATTGGTCCTCAAACACTGTACAAACTAAGCTGTTCTTCTATTTATAAGATAATTCAGTTGCAGTTTTCAGGTCTCAGGACACCAGTGCAAAGTTCTCAGCGAGCTTGTTGCTCTTCTCCACAGGTCTCCAGGCAGGGAACAGACACCTCACGTGGAGTTCCAAAGTAAGTTGGATTTTGTTTTTGATATTACTGAAGAAGATAGGCATCCATCATGACACACTCCCAAAATGTCAGGGTTCACTCACAGGGAAGATGTAATACTGTGACATTTAAAGTGCTATAAACTAGTGTTCATGTGTGTTCAGGTAAACCGAAGATATATGATCTGTACAGGACAATGTTAAAAACAGCTCAGAAGAATATAAAATGATGGACAAAGCAAAAATCATAGGAATTTTTCCTTATGTTCCTTTCTTATTTATGTTCCTTTGTTATATGACTATACTGAAAGTGTGATTCATAAATAGGTATTGAAAACTGGTCCTTCTCTTTAAGCTTCATCAATATATTTGATTTCTTTCTGAAACTAGTAGGCAATTTCTATGTTCTATAGCCCTTTTTCTCCCCTCTGGTTTAGGAAAGAAATCGGGATCTCTCATGTTACTGATGAAGCTTAAGAGAAGGACCAGTTTTCAATACCTATTTATGAATGGCACTTTTTCAGTATAGTCATATAACAAAGGAACATAAATAAGAAAGGAACATAAGGAAAAATTCCTATCATTTTTGCTTTGTCCATCATTTTATATCTATGAGCTGTTTTAACATTGTCCTGTACAGATCCATATCTGTTTCTGTTTACCCAGAACACACATGAACACTAGTTTTATAGCACTTTAAATGTCACAGTATTACATCTTCCCTGTCAGTGAACCCTGACATCATTTGGAGTGTGTCATGATGGATGCCTATCTTCTTCAGTAGATCAAAAACAAAAATCCAACTTCTTCTTCCTCCATTGGAACTCCACGTGAGGTGTGTTTCCCTGCCTGGAGACCTGGAGAAGAGCAACAACTCACTGAGACTTTAGCTGGTGTCCTGTAACCTCAGAAACTGAACTGAATTATCTTATAAATAGAAGAACGGCTTAGTTTG
>CAOKZL010004665.1:0-19299 GCA_948472985.1 Iguana delicatissima | reverse complement strand
GGGCGCTTCGAGGCCGGCTGAGGAGGAGGAAGAGGAGGGGGAGGAGCGAGCGACCCGAAAAAAACCCCCAGGGGAAAAAGGAAAATTTCCATTTTGGGGGGGCTCTCGCCCCTTCTTTCTTTGGGTGCTCCTCTACAGGCAGTGGGGGCCCCGGGGCGTAAGGGGGGCCGTCTGGCTGCGCCCCGCTTGCCCTCCGGGGGCGGCCCCGCTCTCTCCTGCTCCTGGGCGATGGGTGAACGAGCCAAAACCCTTGAACCCCCAGAATTGGCGGCAGGGGGGGGGGGAAAACCTAGGAGAGAGTTTGAAATAAAACCGAAGGCTTCAGGAATATGTATGTGGGGAAAGGGAGCAGGTTCTAGGGTCTGCGGTAGTTTTTTTTGTTTAAAAAAAAAGGAGCAAAAAACCCAAAAAGGGGGGAGGGGAAGGGGGGGAGGAAAAGGCAGCCCCCCAAGTCCGGGGGGTTTTCCCCGGGTCCCGGGAGGCGCCGCCCCCCTTTCCGGCAGGCGCGGCTGGAAGAACCCCCTAGGGCCGAGGGGCGGCGCTCTCTCGCCACCTCCCCCAAAGCTTGGCCAAGTGCGGCCCCGGGGGGAGCGATGCAGCGCCCGGGAGCCCCCGGAACGCCAACTTTGCAAAAGAGGGAGGAGGAGGGGGGAGGAGGGGGGGGAAAAAGGCCCCCCCGCAAATGACTACTTTAAAAGGGGAAAAGGGAAGGAAGGGGAGGGAGCCGGGGGGGTTTCCCCCCGGCAGGCAGCTGCTCTCAGCCTGGGGAAGCCCCGGGGGCGGGGCGGCGGGAGGGGAAAAAACCCGGGGGAAAAACGTCTGTTGGGGGGTCCAAGGAAGCGAACGAAATAAAATTTTGAATGCAGCGGTTGGCAGGCGGGGGTGGAAAGGGAGCAGCGAGGTTTGGGAAAGGACCCGGGGGTTTAACATGCCAGAGAGGAGGAAGAAACGGAGGAGGGGGAGGGAAAAAATTTGGGGGAGGGGGGGTTTAAAAAGGTCACCCCCAAATTTTTTTTTTCTTTGCAGTGACCGGTCTTTTCCCCCTTGCGAAAAATCCGACAGCAGCCGCCCGCCGCCGCCGCCGCCTGGGAAAAAAAGGGGCAACCCCAACGGGAATCCCTGGGGCAACAACAGCTGCACAGATGCGCACACAGGATATATATACATCCACATGTGAAAGGGCGTGTTACGAGACAGAGCGGGAAAGCCGCCGGGCGCGCGCGCGCGCGCGCTTTTGGTGCGCGCGCCGGCGCGGGGAAGAGGCGCAGCCCGGCTAGCTGGGGAAAGGGGCGTGCTGGGTAATCTGGGGGGGTTTGCATGCCGTTTACTTGCGAAGGGTGGGGAGGGGGGCCCGGGCCCAGCCAGTCACAGCTCGGGGCTGTTTGCTTACAGATGGTTTCCCCCCCGCCTTCTTTTTTTCCCAAACCCCCTTTGGTTTTAAAACCCCTAAAAAAGGGGGCTTTCTTTCGCCTTTTGCCCCCCCCCCAAATCCCAAATGGGCCCCCGGTTTCCCCCGCCGGACCCCACCTTCGGGAAAAGCTGGCTTTTGAGGGGCCCGAGGGGGGGGTTCCGTGGGCCGCAGGAAACCCCCCGCCTCCACTTTCCCCTTTTGGGAAAAAAGAGGCCGCGGAATAGCGGGAGAGCGCGCCCCCAAAACAGTTGCCGAGTTTTAAATTGGAGGCGATGGGGTGCCCACCCCTGGGGGCGCGAGGAGGGGAGAGGGAAAAAAAAACAGTTTAATTTGGCCGTGACCCCCAAAGGGCCCCGGGAAAACTGCAAACCCAAATCCATACGATTTTGGGAAAGTGGGATCATAGCGCTATAACAGCCTAGGGGCCGGGAAAAGGGCCCCAAAGTCAATCTTGGGGATTGTTGTAATCCCTTCAAAAACACCAGCAACCAGACGCAAAGCTTAGGGTGCAAAAAAGAGTTTTTCTCCCCACGTTAACTTTTAAAATCCGTTTCTTCCGCGAACGTGTTTCCTTTTAATTTGGGGGGCCCGGCTCGCGGGGTTTGAATTAAATTTTTCAAATCCGGGGCTCGCGAGAAAAAAGGGGGTTGCGCTGCCTTTTTTCCCCCAGGCCATTATTCCCCACTAGACTGTTATCATTCCATTTTAAACTTTCAAAGGATTTTTGGGGGTTTGCAGTTTGGGGAGGGGCCTCAAAAAAAAGGGGGATAATAGCACGGGAAAGTCAAGTGGGGAAAATCCCCCCCCCGGGAATTTCCCCTTTGGGACGTGTTCGAAAACCCCCCGGGGGAACCTTTGCTTGCGCTTAACTCGCTGAACGCGGCAGCGATGCCCACCTTTCGCGCGTTTGCACCAGGAGGAGAAACAAAACGCCCCCCCGGGCCGTAGTTTATTGCCCCCCCCCCCGTCCAGGAGCTAACTCCCCGCCCTGCCCCCCCCATCAGCCGCCCCGCCCCGCCAAAGCCCCCCCGGGGTGACCTTGCCCCACGGGGAACTGAAAGGCGTGGTTTTGGGCCCACAGCAGCCTTTTCCAGGGAAGCCACTCCTTCCCCGGGGCCCCAAAGTCTACGGGGACTTTGGAGGGAAACTGCCGCCCCGCACGTCGCCACGGGAATTGACAGCGGTTTTTGGATGGGTTCTGGGAAGGACTGAAATGCCCGTTTTTGGGGACCGCGCGCTTTTGTTTTTTCAGCGCCCTCCAACTTTTCGGGAGAGAGCAGGTTGGCCCGGCCCTTTGAGCGAGGGGTTTTCCCAAAATTTTTCCCTTTTGAAACAGGAGAGCAAAACTTTTCCAAGCATGATGTGGTTGTACCGGCTGTGGTTTCTTCAGACCGAAAACCCCCCACCCACTGACCCCCCCCCCCCCGCGCCGAAAAAAAAAACACAACAGGCATCATTCTGTTCCCCGGGCCCGCTTTTGTCTTGGTCGTCTCTTTCCCCAGTCTCCTTTCCCGAGCTTTTCGGTCGTTTAAAAAGGCCCCCAAACTCCCTCTAGTGGAGAATTAGAAGGGCAGTTTATCTAGGGTCTTTTAAAAAAAAAGGGGCCCGTAAAACGGGGTCTCCCCCCCAAAAAAATCTGTTTATTTAAATCAGTCAGGGAGACCGGTTTTTCCCCGCGGCGTCCCCTTTAAAAAATTACGCATCGTTTTTGCTTCCTCCCTTCTGGTGTCAACAGTTTTTCTGAATCACTGTGCCTGTGCATAATGTGTTCTCCTTTTGTTTGGGCCCCAAAAGGGTATACTTTAAGCATTGAACTTAGTTTAAGCTTTTGAATTGTATGGGTAGTAAAAAGCGGGATCTGGGGAAAAGAAAAGGGGAGTGGAATAAAATCACCCGGGAGGTGGGAGTGTGTGTGTGTGTGTTTTTAACAGCTGAGTCTACTGCATTGTGTGTTTCAGTATCACTATAACAATTTACTTCTTCCTTGTCGATATCTGTAAAGGGGGCAAAAGTTAGGTGATAAAAAGGGTGTCAGTTTGCCCTAATTATTGCCCTTTCCCTTTTTTTGCATATAGTGCAACAATGCTTTCCCGGTGGGGGCTGCCTCGGTAAGCTGGGTGGAATTTAGCCCGTGCAAGCCTGCATGGTGTAGTGCTTTGAGTGGTTCCCCCCTTTGGGCCCCATGGAAACCCACGTGATCCCCATGCATCACACTTTCCCACCCCCCAGAAAACCCCATCAAAAGGTTCGCCTTAGTTTCCCCCTAAACCAGAAATGATTTGGGAAGGCAGACAGCGGGCAAGCTGTGAGATTGAAAGGCTAATTTACCCAATAACATATTGCCCTACGCCAATGGCTGTTTAGAGAGAAGCAACACATTCTGGCATTAAAGAAGTGGAAATCCTATACTGTGGCCATGAAAATAATTCCCTGTACACAGAGGGGATTGTGAAAATTTTAATTTGCATAAACTATTTTTTTTTAAAAAAATAGTCTTTATTAATATAACTTGCAGGAAATACAACATTTATTATTTGTATTATAGGATAATATGTTTACCCATAATATAAACAATAAAATAAAAACCTAATAAAAACATTAAAAACAATAAGAAAAAAAAGAATTGCAAAAAAAAAAAAAAGGGAAAAGGAAAAAATTTAAAAAGTACAAAAATACGGAAAAAAGCACAAGTAAGACAAGAATGATAAAACAAAAAAAGATTTCTTCCAAATTTTCTCAAGCTGTAAGTTTATTGTAAATCCCATCACCAATTTTTAATTTAATTCCTTTCTTTATAGCTAACCCTTTTTTTTATACTACTATCAGTACTACTACTACTACTTATTATTATATTATTACTTTTAATTTGATATTTTGCTTTTAAACAACTATTTTCTACCAGTATCAAGGGGGCCTTTTTTTTCCAGATTCTATAAAAATAAAAATCTGTCTATTAAAAAAAACATTATTTAAGGAAAAAAAAAGGGTTAAGTACTGCAATTATTTGTATATCTCTTTCTTTCTCTCTCTCTCTTTTGAATTGGTATGATATTCTGATTTTTTTTATTCTTCTTTGTCATACAAAAATATCATTTAAATTTATAAAGAATAAAATAACAAAAAATCAAGTTATAATGTTCATTAGTAGGCCTTAAAGTGAGACAATAACTGCAAGAAAAAGAGGGAAAACCCCCCCATTTTGAAAAATGGTAGATAATTGAAAAAATGTATTTGAATAATCTACAAATTCAACAAACTCAATAACTTCACATCAACTACACTTGCTTTTTTTTTAAAAAAAAATGAAAGTCAAAGTTATCAAAGGACTATTGGATTAGCAAATGTCATAAAAAAAGGATTCATACAGGTATATTGGCTATTACACCCAAATTTCAAATATCAGCCCATCTGTTTCCCCTTCCCATGGTGACATAATTAATTACCCAATGTCAAAGCTAAAAACCCTACTTCTGCATGCCAATAAACACCTCTGCCCTTTTTGGCCCAAAATTAGAGAATTATAGGGGGTGTGAAAAAAATTTGCTTGTTCAGCATTAATGCGTTATAGCATTAGAAATAAAAGAACTTTCACAAACTGTTTACAAGCCGATATAAATTTCAAAACCCTTTCCCTTTAGAAACATGCTGTCTTTCTGTATTTGTTAACATGTTGTCCCACTCTATTAAGGCTGTTCTTTAAAAACTCCCTTTTGTTTTTATATTTTTTTATTTCTGTCATTCAGTGGTTCTGTCCCAACAGAGGTGGAAATCACATAGTCCTTCAGATGTTGAACTGCAAGGCCCAGTAGCCTTAGCCAACCCGTCCCAGGCTGATTGGGGGGCTGCCCTTCACACAGAAAGGTACAGAGCATCCGCCATTTGTAAAAAATGAGAGGAAGGACTTGGTCCCTCCCCCGGGGGGAAACCTTTTCCCCGGACCTATGATAGTAAATATACCCGTTAAGCTGACCCCTTTTTCTGCGGGGTATTTTTTTAAAAAAACTTGAGGCTGGTCTTATACTTTACTATATAATTTTAGAAAGATGGGCATGTTTAGTCTGTTGCAGACAATACAAAAAGAGACCTTCAAGACTATGGCCATTTTTGGACTAGACTGTTATACTGTATTATTCCACTTGCAACATCCTGTGGAATTGGGGTTTGTAGTTTTTAGGAGGGGGGAGGTGGGCCCTCCCAAAATGCACGCCCCAGGGTTCCATAGGATATTGCAAGTGGAATCATAGCAGAAATGGAACCCATGGTTCCCAAAGCAGTTGCCTCAGCCCACCTCTCCTCTTTGCAAGAGAAGAAAGGAAAAAAATTCACCTTGAAGGCAGCAGATACAAACCCGGGGGGGAAAGGTGGGATCAGACAATAGCAGCATGATACCTTGCTACTGAGGTGGCAGCAGCAGTATAGAGACAAAAAGTAGGGAGGTACAGGGGAAAAGGGGGAAGGGGGGAAAAAGGAGTCAAATGAGAGGTGATTCAGAGGAATTTTCCTTTTTTTTTATCTTTATAACACCCAGAAAGTTTTGGGTCAGTAGGGGAAAAGTGACTTTCCTTTAAAAAAAGTAAGGAGCTGAGGGGGATGCAGGCCAGCTTTTTTAACTCATGAAAGGTGCCTCAATTCAGCTTTTAGGGGTCTTTCCCCTTAGCACCCCAGTCTGCTCCCTTCAACACATTTCCCCCAAACCTCTCGAGAAGCTGTTTTATGGAAAGGCCCAAAAAAAGTAGCTTTGTATCCCCTTAAATTTGGGTTTCCCCCACAAATTTATTTCTGTGGCTAAAATCCTTTGCAAAGAAATATTAAAGAAAATTACCTTTAAAAGGCTGTTTTTTAACTCCTGTGAATGTTGATTGCTTTATAGCCACTTGAAAAAAGTCTTTTAGGACTTTGCAGACATCAGGACATCTTATACTTTGAAATCCTTTTTTTTATCCCCTAAAGCTGTTGTTAAAGAAAAAAAGCCTTAGGAAAGCAGCTTGAGAACCAAGGTTTGAAAAAATTTAAATTTTTGCATAGCATGGTTAAAGGGATAAATCCTCTCACATTTTATTTCAAAAAACCCTACACTTATACACTTGTAATAAAGAATAAAACATTAACCTTTTTGTTTGGATAGGAGGCAAATCCATCAAGCAGAGGGCCTATAAAAGGGAACTTTACAAGAGTTTTTTTTTGGAAAAAGGTATATTCATGTTCTGGTTACAGAGTACAAAAATGTAAGACAATAAGAGAAAATTATGAGTAATTTTCACATTTTTAGACTTTGCACAAAAAAATTTTAAAACTAAAATCAAAGACCTGAAAAAGTGGCCTTATTATCCTCACTCACTTTGAAAACAGGGGAGAAGAAAAAACAAGCCTTTTTTGCAGGTTTTGTCTGTAAATAACTGTGTATCTGAAAGAAAAAGGGGCTGTGGGTGTGCTCAGTTTCCCAAGGAACTTTTCTCTCCATCCCTAACACCTGGCATAGCAAAATCACTTCAGCAAGTTCTTCCCAAGCCGTCCCCATTAACTAGCAGATAAAAAAAGGTACGGAACCCCTTTGCCTCCAGCTATTGCTTCTTAATAACATCATATCTTTTTCTTCTTACATGCAACAACAGTGATGCTGCAACTGTGACCGTCACTGAGACAGGTGTAATATATAAATGAAAAATCAATTTGAAGAAAAACTCTGTGAGGCACGAAAAAAAAAGGTTGTTCTCTCCCAGTCATCCCAGTTTTCTTTCTTTAAAAAAAATTCTTATAGAGGGAAGAACCACTCACCTTGGCCCATATCTCATTTGAGCAGAGGACCTATATGTGGCCCTGCTCTGTGGGGGCTGGGAGTTAAAACCAGCAATAGATAATAATTTTTAAATAAACCCCATTATCAAATGCCCCTGATTGGATCAATTTCAAGGAATGAATACCAATTGCTATTTGAATGTTTACTAAGACTCTGAAGACCAGTGCAGAAACCCCCCCAGCTGGAAACCCTTTTGAATGATCTTTGGCACGTGTTCACCCCTCACCCTCAAAGAAAAGGAAAGGGGAAAACCACTCCGAAAAAAACTTACCCAAAAAAAACCCTGAAAGGATCTTAACTCAGTTTTGCCTTGACCAATCTTGTCAGTCTAACAATTAAAAAAGCCTCAACTTTGTTAGACACAGAAGTTATGGAAGCCAATTGTGGGAAAAAAATAGAGATAGTTTAGGCAGTCATAAAAAATTGTTTTTGAAAAGAGGTTTAATAATTACACATTTTAAGTTCTCACACAAACTCTCATTGGTGGTAGAACAACATAATTGGTTTACTCATCTATGAGGGGCGTAGAGGGACACCCAAGCAGAAGCAATGAGCTCAGTCTGTTTCCTTAAATTTTAACGTTGAAAGAGGTGCTTTAGATTTAGGATTGTTTCAAAGTGAAACAGTCATCAGAGCCTGAGAATGGGAAATGCTGATTCAGAAAGAGTGATTTTGAGATACATGAGCATTCTGAAGCTTCACAGAACATTAGAACACAACAGTCAAAAGCAGTGTAAAAACCTTTCAAAACTAAAACAGGAAGTTAATTAAAGAAATTTAAAGGCAGGGATCTAAATGGGGAGCAGCAGTAACTTTTTAAAAAAATTAAGCATTTATCTTCCTTACGAAACCTCAAAATGTGCAATCTAAAGAAAAAAAATTCCCGTTTTACTGCTGCAAAAAACTTTCATATGGAAAAATCTAGATGAAACAGTCAGTGGAAAATAATTTCACTATGGGGATGTTGATGATATTAGCTAACTTCATCTGCTATTACAATATAAAGGATTTTCTTTAAAGAGACAACTGATGTTATCTACTGTGAAATATTAGCACTTTTCTTGAAAAAAGGGAAATAAAACAATCCTTTTTAGAATGTTGTTAGCTTCAGTGTTTCAGAATAAAGCAATAGAATGAAAAAAAAGGGTTTCACAACATTTCCAATGTATACTTAAGTCCTTAATATTAAAAGTTTTTGTCTGCTATATATTAGGGAAAAATAATTTAAATTTCCCCCAAATTTTTTCCCAAAAGACATTTAATCTGGTATATTACTATAATCTTGTTGTCTTGTCATTCATAAACAATGAAAATTAAATCTTAGGGCTAACTCCGTCCATTAGTCAATTTGGCTAAATCTGTCTAACACTGTCTACAGCTCTCTAAAGGGAGGGGTAAGCAATTGTTTTGGAAAGGGGGGTTTATTTCTTACCTCTGAGAAAATTACAGCTCTGAAAAAATTTGTTCAAAGTCCAACCTAAAAAAACTGGAAATCACCTCTGATTGTACTTGTTAGAGTTTTCTAATGGTTTTAGGAGGACAGGGTATTAAAAAACCAAAGGACTCCACATGGAAAATCCAGGAAATTTCAGCTGAGAATCCCTGGCCGCTTTGTGGCAAATTGGGGGGGAAATCACCCCTTTTCCCCCAAAAATTTTGCAGTGCAGGAAACTTAGGGGGCAAATAAGCCTAGAGTTGCATAAGGCCTATAGGTTGCATTTCCTTTATCCTTGATCAGAATAGGGTTGGGGATGTTCTGGAATTTACCATTATCCAAAACCATCTAATGCGCTGTAGGCCACATTGCTGTGGTTACCCCTCTTGGCAAAAAAAAAGATTTGATGTTTTGTTTACTTCCAGTTGCCTTGCGATGTTTTAAGACTATTTTGAGATGCCCCCCCAGTAGCAAAAAAATTTCAGGCAGTGAAAAGGGTTTTTTTGCCAAAAAATTGGGAGGAGGGGTGGGAAAAGGGGGGTCTTGGGTGTTTTGGGGGGTTTATTCGGGGGCACAGCCCCCCCTCTAAATACTATCCTTAGACTGCACAAATCCCAACTTTCCCCTAGGATTTTTGGAAAAGGGTTTTTTTTCCATCTGGAGATGTCAAAAATTGAACCTGGAATCTTTGGCATGCAAAACAGATGCTCTGTCACTTAGTTTCAACAGGTTAAATTTTGGGTAAAATTGTTTTAATAATAAAAAAAGGGGTGAGGGTTTTTAGAAACAGTACTTAAAAAATTTATAGGCACAGGTTTTATTTGATATGTCACTATAGATAGTAGATCATAACTGAAGTATAGAACACTCATGGTGTAACCCCATTGATAATTATTGCTATTGTTTTATGCCTTCAAGTCATTTCCAATTTATGGCCATCCTAAAAAACCTTCAAAGGGGTTTTTCACAGCAAGATTTCTCATAGAGCAGTGGTTTCAACCTGTGGGTCCCCAGATGTTCATGGGGGTTCAGCTCCCAGAAGCCCCAGCCACTATGGTAATTTCTCAGGGCTCTGGGAGCTGAAATCCCCTGAACATCTGGGGACCCACAGGTTAGAACCCTGCTTTTATGAAAATTTTGCCCTTAAAGGGGATCCCCAAATTGGAAATGACTTAAGGCATGCAACAATAGCAAAAAATTATCAAGGGGGTTTACACCATGAGTGTTCTATACTTGGGTTTGATCTACTATCTATAGTGACATATCAAATAAAACCTGTGCCTATACACCAGTTTTTTCCCACCAGTATTTTTCTAAAAAAATCCTCATCCTTTTTTTTATTATTCAAGCAATTAACATTAGCAGAATTTAACCTTTGCAACTAAGTGACAGACATTTTTTGCATGCCAAAGATTCCGGGTTTTAAATTTTTGACATCTCCAGATAGGAAAAGAAACCTGCAAAAATCCTAGAGGAAGTATGGGATTTGTGCAGCAAAAAGGAAAGATTTAATTTTTGGGGGGGCAACCCCTGACCCTCCCCAAAAAAACCCCCCCCTTTCCCACCCCTCCTCCCAATTTTTTGGCTAAAATACCTTTCACTGCCTGAAATTTTTTTGCTACTGGAGGGGGCATCTCAAAATAGTTTTAAAACATCAGCAATTGGCAACTGGAAGTGACAAAACATCAAATCTTGTTTGCCAAGATGGTAACCCCAGCAATGGGGGCCTACAGCGCATTAGATGGTCTTGAAAATTAAATTTCCAGAACACCCCCAAACCCTATTCTGGTGGAAAAAGGAAATGAACCTATAGGCCTTTGTTTGGTTATTTGTCCTCAAGCTCCTGCACTGCAGAAAATTGAGGGAAGGGTGAATTTCTCCCCCAACTGCCACAAAGCGGCCAGGGATTCTCAGCTGTAAGTCCGGGAGCTGTCCATGTGGAGTCCTTTGGTTTTTAAAAACCCTGCCCCCAAAAACCATTAGAAAACTCTAACAAGTACAATCAGAGGTATTTCCATTTCCCTTTTTAGGTTGGACTTTGAACTAATTTTGAGCTGTAACTCTGCAGAGGTAAGAAATGAACCCCTTGTCCAAAACAATTGCTTACCCCTGCCTTGAGAGCTGTAGACAGTGTTAGACAGATTTAGCCAAATTAACTAATAATTTCAATAATTTTCATATCGTGTATGAATGACAAGACAAACAAGATTATAGTAATTCCAGATTAAATGTTTTGGAAAAATCTGGGCTTTAAATTTAATTTTAATATATAGCAGACAAGAACTGTAATATTAAGGACTTAAGTATACATTGGAAATGTTGTCAACTTTTTTTTTATTCTATTGCTTTATTCTGAAACACTGAAGCTAAAAACCCATTCTCAAAAGGATTTTTTTTTACTTCCTTTTATCAAGAAAAGTGCTAATTTTTTCACAGTAATAACATCATTTTGTCTCTTTAAAGAAAATCCTTTATATTGTAATAGCAGATAGAAGATTAGCTAATATCATCAACATCCCCTATAGTGAAATTATTTTCCACTGACTGTTTCATCTAGATCTTCATATAAAAATTTTTGCAGCGGTAAAACTGGAATTTTTTTTTTTTTAATTGCACATATAAGGTTTCTAAGGAAGTAAACAAGTTTTTAAAATTCCCTGTCTCTCATTTAGATGCCTGCCTTGTGAATTTCTTTAATTAACTTCCTTTTTTTTAGTTTTGTAAGTCATTACACTGCTTTTGACTGTTGTGTTCTAATGTTTTAAAGCTTCAGAATGCTCATGTATCTCAGAATCACTCTTTCTGAATAGCACTTCATTTCTCAGGCTCTGATGACTGTTTCATTTTTGAAACGATCGTAAAATCTAAAGCACCTCTTTAAAACTTAAAATAAGGAAGCAGACTGAGCTCATTGCTTCTGTTTGGGTGTCCCTCTACGCCCCTAAATAATAGTAAACCAATTATGTTGTTCTACCACCAATGAGAGTTTGTGTGAGAACTTAAAATGTGTAATTATTAGCCTCTTTTAAAAAAACAATGTTTGCATGACTTTTAAACTATCTCTCTTTTTCTTCACAATTGGTTTCCCATAACTTTTTCAAAAAGTTGAGGTTTTTTAATTGTTAGCTGACTTAAGATTGGTCAAGGCAAAACATGAGTTAAACCTATTACAGGGTTTTCTTGAAGTTTTTTTGGGAGTGGTTTTGCCATTCCTTTTCTCTGAGGGTGAGGAGTAACACTCCAAAGATCATTCAGAATTTCCAAAAGGCTAGCGGGGGTTTTTCTGCACTGGTCTTCGGGTCTTAGTCCAACATTCAAATGGAAAATTGGTATTCATTCCTTAAAATTTAATAATGATGCAGTGATCATGGGGTTTACCCTTAAAAATTCATTATTTTTTTGCGGGGTTTTTGGACTGCCAGCCTCCAGCAGAGCGGGCCACAATGGGGCCTTTGTAAAATGAGATAGGGGCCAAGGTGAGTGGTTCTTCCCTCTATAAGAATTTTTTTTTGAGAGACTGGGATAACTGGGAGAAAAAACCCCTTATTTTTCAGTGCCCACGGGTTTTCTTCAAATTGATTTATCATTTATATTACACCTGCCCCTCAGTAAGGTCACTTTACCACTGTTGTTGCATGTCAAGAAGAAAAAGATATGATGTTATTAAAAAGCAAAAAGCTGGAGGCAAAGGGGGTTTTTAAAAGTACCTTTTTTTATTGCTAGTTCATGAGACAGCTTGGGAAAAAACTATGCTGAAGTGATTTTGCTATGCCAGGTTTTGGGGAGGGGAGGAAAAGCCCTTTTAGGACTAGATGCACACCCACAGTCCCTTTTCTTTCAGATACACAGTTATTTACAGACAAAACCTGCAAAAGGCCCCTGTTCTTTTTTCCCCCCTGATTTCTAGTGAGTGAGGGATAATCAAGGCCACTCTCGGGGTCTTTGAGTTTGGGTTTTTAAGGTTTTATTGTGAAAAGTCTCAAAATTTAAAATTACTCATTTTCCTCTTATTGTCTTACATTTTTGTACTCTGTAACCAAACATGAATATCCCTTTTTTTCCAAAGAAAAACTTTTGTAAAGTTACCATTTTGGGGGGGCCCCTCTTTGATGGATTTGGCCTTTCCCAAACAAAAAGGTTAATGTTTTATTCTTTATTACAAGTGTAAAGTTTTTAAAAAAAAACTATTAACCATGCTATGCAAAAAAAAAATTTTTAAAACCCTTTGGTTCTAAAGCTGTTTCCAAAAGGCCCCTCTTTTTTAACAACAGCTTTAGGGGATCAAAAAAGGATTTCAAAAAAAAATGTCCTGATGTCTGCAAAGTCCTAAAAAAATTTCAAGTGGCTATAAAGCAATCAACATTCACAGGAGTTATAAACAGCCTTTTAAAGGTAATCTTTTTTAATATTTCTTTGCAAAGGATCTTAGCCACAAAAATAAATTTTTTGGGCCCAAATTTAAGGGGATACAAAGCGGGTTTTTTGCCCCTTTTTCCCATGACAGCTTCTCAGAGGTTTGGGGGAATGTGTTGAATGGAGCAGACGGGGGGTCTGGGGGAAAAAACCCCCTAAAAGCGAATTGAGGCACCTTTCATGAGTTGAAAAAGCTGGCCTGCATGGCCACTACAGCTCCTTACTTTCTTTAGAAAGTCACTATTTCCCTGACTGATCCAACTTTCTGGGTGTTATAAAAATAAAATGAAGAAAGGAGCAATTCCTCTGAATCACCTCTCATTTGACTCCTTTTTTTCTCCTTATTTTTCCCTGTACCTGCCTACTCTGCTCTATACTGCTCTCCCACCTCGTGGCGGGGGTTATCATGCTGTTTTCCAATCCCACCTATTCTCCCCAGGTCTTGTATCTGCTGCCTTCAAGGTGAATGTTTTTCTTTCTTCTCTTGGGGGGGGCTAGAGGCAACTGCATCAGAACCATAGGCCCATTCCCCATGATTCCACTTGAAATACCCTATGGAACCCGGGGGCCCCAAAGTTTGGGGAGGGCCCCCTGGCCCCTCCTGAAACTACAAACCCCGGGATTCCACGGGAAAGTTGCAAGTGGAATAATAGCAGTTAACATTCTAGTGGGAAAATGGCCATAGTCTTGAAGGTCTCTTTTTGTATTGTCTGCAACAGACTGACATGCCCATCTTTCTAGAAATTATATAGTAAAGTATAAGACCAGCCTCAAGTTCTCAAAAAAATACCCCGCAGAACATTGACAGGGGTCACTATAACGGGGTTATTTACTATCATAGGTCCGGGGGAAAGGGTTTCCCCCCTAGAAGAGACCAAGTCCTTCCTCTCATCTTTTACAAATGGCGGTACTGCTCTGTACCTTTCTGTGTGAAGGGCAGACTGCAATAGCACTGGGACGGTTGGCTAAGGCTACGGGGGGCCTTATTTCAACATCTGAAGGATATGTGATTTCCACCTCTTTTGGGACAGAACCACTGAATGACAGAAATAACGAAATATAACAAAAAGGAGTTTTATAAGAACAGCCCTTTTAAATAAGTAGGACAACATGTTAACAAATACAGAAAGACAGCATGTTTAAAATGGAAGTTTTGAAAACTATTATATCGGCTTGTAAACAGTTTGTGAAAGTTCTTTTATTTCTAATGCTATAACGCATTAATGCTGAACAAGCGATTTCTTCACACCCCCTATAATTCTACTAATTACCCGACCAAGGTAAGGTGTTTATTGGCATGCAGAAAATAGTTTTTTAGCTTTGACATCGATAATTAATTATGTCACCATGGAAAGGGGTTTAGATGGGCTGGGTATTTTATTGGATGTAATAGCCAATATACCCCTTTTGAATCGCTTTTCAACATTTCTAATCCAAAACCTTTATAACTATTTACTTTTTATTTTTTTTTAAAAAATAGCAAGTGTATTTTATGTGAAGTTATTGAGTTTTTGAATTTGTACATTATTCAAATACATTATTCAATTATCTACCATTTTTCAAAATAGGACATTCATTTTTTCTTGGGTTAGTTTCTCACTTTAAGGCCTACTAATGAACATTATAACTTGGGTTTCTGTTATTTTTTTCTTTTTTAAATTTAAATGATATTTTTGTATGACAAAAAAAATAAGAATAGAATCAGAATATAAAACCAATTCAAAAGAGAGAGAGAGAAAGAAAGAGAATACAAATAATTGCAGTGACTTTAAAACCCTCTCCTTTTCCCTTTAAAAAATGTTACTTTTAATAGACAGATTTTTTTTTTTATAGAATCTGGAATAAACCCCATTGATACTGGAAAATATTGTTTTTAAAAACAACTATCAATAAAGTAAAAATATTAAAAAATAAGTAGTAGTAGTAGTACTGATAGTAGTATAAAAAAGGGTTAGCTATAAAGAAAAGGGAAAAAAATTAAAAATTGGTGATGGGATTTACAATAGAACTTACAGCTTGAGAAAATTTGGAAAAAATCTTTTTTTTTTTATCATTCTTGCTTTTGGCCTTTTTTTTGTACTTTTTTCTTTTTCCTTCCCTTTTTTTTCTTTTTTGCAATTCTTTTTTTTCTTATTGTTTTTAATGTTTTATTACGGTTTGTATTTTATTGTTTATTATAGGATAAACATATATATCCTATAATAAAAAAAATAATAAATGTTGTATTTCCTGCAAGTTATTTAATAAAGACTATTTTTTTTAAAAAAAAAAAGTTTATGCGATTAAATTTACAATCTCCCTGTGTACAGGGAATTATTTTCATGGCCACAGTATCAGGATTTTCCCCTTCTTTAATGCCAGAATGTGTTGCCCCTTTTAAACAGCCATTGGCAGGGGAATTGTTATTTGTAAATGCAGCCTATTTAATCTCACAGCTTTCTGCTGTCTGCCTTAAAATCATTTCTGGTTTAGGGGGGAATCTAAAGGGAACCTATGATGGGGTTTTCTGGGGGTGTGTGATGCATCCAAAATCACAGTGGGTTTTTCCCTGGCCAAAGGAAAAAAAAAATGCAGGGTTTCACGGGCTAAATTCACACCAGCTTTCTGAGGAAAGGGTCCCTTTCCGGGGAAAAGCATTGTTGCACTCATATGCAAAAGAGGAAAGGGCAGATGAGTAGGCAAAATTTACACCCTTTATCAGCCTAACTTTTCCCCCCTTACAATATGGGGCAAAGGGAAAAAGTAAATTGTTATAGTGATACTAAAACACACAATGGTGGGCTACTGTTCAAAACACACACACACACACTCCCACGCTCCCGGGTGATTCATTCCACTCCTTGTCTTTCCACAGATCCAGCTTTTTTTACTACCCATACAATTCAAAAGCCAAACTAAGTTAAAAAACTTAATGTAGTACCTTTCAGCCGCAATCAATGGAGAACACATTATGAAAGGGACAGGTTTTAGAAAAACTGTTGACACCAGAGGCAGGGAAACAAAAACGATGCGTCAAAATTTTTAAGGGGAGGCCGAGAAAACCTCCCCCCTATTTAAATAAAAAAGATTTTTTTGGGGGGGAGACACCGTTTCCCCGCCGTTTTTTATTAAAAGGGCGCCTGATAAAATGCGGCCCTTGAATTCTCCACTAGAGGGAGTTCATTTGAAACAAACCCAAAACTGGGGAGGCCAACTCGTAAAGAGACGGGGCCAAAACGACGCGAAACCGGAAACAGAATGATGCCTGTTGTGTTTTTTTTTTCGGCGGGGGGGGGGATAGGGGGGGTTTTCGGCTGCTAAAAAACCACAGCCGGTAAACCACATCATGCTTGGAAAAAGTTTCGCTCTCCTGTTTCAAAGGAAGGTTAAACCCCTCGCTCAAAGGGCCAGTCCAACGCGTGGCCCCCCGAAAAGTTGGAGGGCGCTGAAAAAACAAAAGCGCGCGGGGAAAAGGGCATTTCAGTCCTTCCCCAAAAAGCCCCTCCGAACGACCGCTGTCAAATTCCCGTGGCGACGTGCGGGACGGCAGTTCTCCCCCCCGATTGTCCCCCGAACTTTTGGGCCCGGGGGGAAAGGGGTGGCTTTGTGGAAAAGGCTGCTTTCTCAATACCCCGCCTTTCAGTTTCCCTGTGGAGCAAGGTCCCCGGGGGGGGCTCGTTGGCGGGGCAGCGCAGGCTGATGGGCGGGACAGGGCGGCGAGTAAACCCCGGAAAGGGGGGGGCAAAAACCACGGCCCCGGGGGGGGCGTATTGTTTTCCTCCTGCCGGGGCAAACGCGCCCAAAAGGGGGGCATCGCTGCCGCGTTCGCGAGTTAAGCGCAAGCAAAGGTTCCGCGGCTGTCGAACACGTCCCAAAGGGGAAATTCCGGAGGGGGGGGGGGATTTCCCACCAGACTGTCCAGTGCTTTATCCCCACTTTTTTTTGAGGCCCCTCCCTAAACTGCAAACCCCAAAATCCGTAGAATGTCGAAAAGGGAAAAATAACAATTAGTGGGAATAATGGTGGGGAAAAAAGGCAGCGCAACCCCCTTTTGGGTTTGCCAGCCCCCGGGTTTTGAAGAAATTTTAAATTTAAAGCCCCGGAAACCAGCCCACCACTTAGGGACGCGAAAAAACCCTTCGCGGAAGAAACGGATTAAATGTTAACGTAGGTGAGAAATCTCTTTTTTCCGGGACCGGGTAACTTTGCGTCTGGTTGCTGGTGTTTTTGAAGGGATTACAACAATGCGCAAGATTAAACTTTTGGGGGCCCCTTTTCCCCCTGGTTTTTATAGCGCTATGAATTTTAACATCGGGATGGATTCCTGGGTTTGCAGTTTGGGGCCCTTTGGGGGCAGGCCAAATTAAACTGTTTTTTCCCCCCCTCTACCGCATCCTCGGCCCCAAGTGGACCCCCCATGGGCCCCCAATTAAATCTCAAGGCAACTGCTTTCGTAGCGCGCTCTCCCGCTTTCCCCCGGCCTCTTTTTCCAAAAAGGGAACGTGGAGGCAGCGGTTTTCCTGCGGCACCACGGAACCCCTCCTCGCCGCTCAATTAGCCAGCTTTCCAGAAGGTAAAAAAAGGCGGGGACCCGGTTCCCATTTGGCATGTGGGGCGGGGCAAGAGGCAAAAACAGCCCCTTTTTTAGGGTTATAAACCAATTTTTGGGTTGGGGGGGAAAAAGGGGGGGAACCAAAATTTAACAAAAAAGCCTGAGCTGGGGTCGCCCCTCCCTCCCCCCCCTTCCCCAAGGGAAACAAGGCATGCCCCAAAAAAACCCACCCCTGAAAAAAACACGCCTTTGCCCCCCAGCTAGCCCATGGGCCCCCCGCGCGCCGGGGCGCGCCCCAAACGCGCGCGCGCGCGCGCGCCCCCTTTCCCCCGGGCTCGTAACACGCATACACAATTTAAAATTTTATATATCCTGTGTGCGCATCTGTGCAGCCCGTTTTTGCACGCAGGCATCCGGGTCGTACCGGGGCCCCCTTTTTTCCTAGGGGGGGCGGCGGCGGCGGCTGCTGTCGGATTTACGCAGGGAAAGAAACCCGGCCCCTGCAAAAAAAAAATTGTGGGCGTGACTTTTTTAAACCCCCCCCCCCAAATTATTTCCCCCCCCCTCCTCCTTTTTTCCCCCTCTCTGGCACTGTTGACTCCGGGTCCTCCAATCCTCGGCTGGGTTTTACGATCCCTCCTCCCAAACCCCTGCATTTGGGGTTTTTTTTTCTTCCTTCCCCTTGGGGCCGAGACGACGTTTTTCCCCCCCCTTTTTCCCCGCCGCCGCCGCCGCCGGGGTGCTTTTCCGAGGCTGAGAGCAGCTGCCTGCCGGGCAAACCCCTGCCGGGCTCCCCTTCCCCTTTCCCTTTCCCCTTTCCCCTTTTAAAAGAGTCATTTGCGGGGAGGGTTCCTTTTCCCCCCCTCCTCCTCCTCCTCCTCCCTCTTTTTCAAAGTTTTGGGGTTCCGGGGACTCGGACGCCGCATTTCCCCGGGGCCGCCTTGGCAAACTTGGAGGGGGGTGGCGGAGGCCCGCCCCTCCCTCAGGGCTTCTTCCCCGGGCCCCAAAAACGGGGCCCCCCCAGCGGACCCAGCCCACCCGCGGACTTGGGGGGCCCGCCTTTTTCCCCCCCCTTTCCCCTCCTCCGTTGGCTTTTTGCTCCTTTTTTTTTTAAACAAAAAAAATGGGAGACCACTAGAACCTGCTCCCTCCCGACATAATATTCCTGAAGCCATTCGGGGATATTGCAAACTCTCTCCCGTATCCGCCCCCCCCCCCCGCCGCCAATTCGGGTTTTCCCGAGGTTTCCCCTTTGGGTCGTTAACCCCTGGGCCCCGGAGCAGGAGAGAGCGGGAGCCGCCCGCGGAGGGCAAGCGGGGGGGCAGCGAGACAGCCCCTTACGCCGGGGCCCCGGGCTTTCGTGTGAGAGGAGCAGCGCAGAAGCGAAGAAGGGGCGAGAGCGCCCCAAAATGGGTTTTTTCCTTTTCCCCTGGGGTTTTTTCGGGGGGCTCGCTCCTCCCCCCTTTCCCCCTCCTCAGCCGGCCTCAAAACGCCCCCGGTCAAAGCCGTCGCCCGAAAGGCGGGAAAAAAAGTCCCGGGGAAAGGGGGGGAGCCACCCCCCCCCGGGGGGTGGGGAGGGGAGGCCCGGGCGGGCGGGCCCGGGCCGGGAGCGGAGCCGCCCCTCAGCGGCGCTGGAGGGGGAGGGCCCTGTAGTCCCCCCTGGGGTGGCCCGGACTCCCCCGTGAATGAAAGGGGCCCCCTTCCCCCCTCCC
>CAOKZL010004664.1:0-20585 GCA_948472985.1 Iguana delicatissima | reverse complement strand
AGATGCAAGGCAGTCCAAACTGTGAAGGAGCCCCCCCCAGTTCCCGATAGAGCGGTAATTAGAAAGGCTCCCTGGCACAGCCCCAGCAGGCTAAAGGAGGTGATGGAGCACCCCTACAAGCAAGCTGGGAGAAGAGATGATGGCGCATCTCTGAACTGGACAGAAGAGGTGATAGGGCGCCCCTCCAGGCTAAAGTGGAACTGCAGCTGAAGGACTCTGACTGGGAAGGAGGAGAAAAGGGAGAAGTTGAAGGCTGTGAGACAGCCAGGAGACCAACGACAGCCGCAAAAAGCCCACACCATATAGCCTCAAACAACAGACCTGCATTTGTCCACAAGATCATCAAAGATTAAACCACTGTTCAAGGAATCACCTGGGAAGTCACATTGTACCTGCAGACCTCAGAACTCAAGAAAAGTGGAGAGGATAAACAAAATCCTGAAGACACAGTAGTTCAACATGTATGATCCAGACAGCAGCCAAATGCCAACACAGGGCAAGTGGTATGATACCACCTACCTGGCCCATTTTACAGAGACTTTTCTCTTTTATTCCATGTGCAGCCTGCAACAGAGAAACCAGGAGTGTTTTTTGTTCTTCCCAGATCCCCATTATGATAAGGCATAGGATAAGGTGCACACCTCACAGAACCATAAGGTTGTTCCCTTTTTAGCTGAAGTATGAAGCCATTTTTGGGGGATTAAGGAGAGGCACAAAGGAACTAGGAAACATAACTCTACAGGAAGGAGTTAGTGCATTGGGAAAAGCTATGAGTAAAACTAGGGAGTAAATGTTAGAACAGCGTCTTCCCTTCTACAGACACAGACACACCCCTTCCAACCAGGAGATATGAAGGATTGGGGGCAACTTGGTCATGGGTGGAAGAGACCCTATCAGGTAGTAGTGACAACTCCCACTGTAGTAAAGCTGGCCAGGATGAAGCCTTGGGTGTATAACACTAGGATAAAAGGCTTACTTTGACTGGACTGTTGCCCAAACATAGGGCAACCTCTGAAGCTGAAAATCACCAGAAAGCAGTAAAGAAGAGTGAGACTAGGCCCTGTTTGTGTCTGCAATACCTGGAAGCCAGATACCATGCGCACGGCCAGATCTCCACCTGGAGAGGAAGAAGAATAAGGACTAGGCCCTACTGCGGTTGCGACCAGGGACGCACGCACCGCTCCACGTACGGCCAGATCCTGAATGTGGGAAACAATATTATGGGTTGTGGCAGGCATAGGAGGGGCAGGAGGCCTGGCCTGCCTATTTTATCACTACAGACGGATGTTTTGTGGGATCGGAAGATATGTGTATATGGCAATTGTTGGTGATGATGAGGATGATGCTGGGCAAGGGAGGTTGGGAAGTGATCCAATTTCACCAACTGGTCAATCAGATCTTGAGCACCGTGAATGTCAGTAATGGCTCGGTATATGCTCATGGGCTAAGCTCAGGAGACTATCCCAACTGTAATGTAAAGTTTGAAATCCTTGTATTTCCACAGGCATGCCCAGGAAAGTATCCCAATGTTGACTTCTTCTTTAGTTATAGCAATGGTTTAATTAAGTTATATGGGAATAAGGAGGGCTGGTTCTCCTTAAATAAGTTCTAGAAACCAGCTCCCGGTCGTTGTAAATAGTCACGCCATGTAGATAGTTTTGCTTGTTTGATTTGGTGTTGTCTAGCTTGTTTTTCCCTTGCTGGTTATTTGGTAAATGGATATATGGTTTGTCTTCTGGGATGAATTGGCTTGACCACTGAGGGTATCACCTTTCACCCAGTACACCAATCAATATAGGCATGGGATAAACAGTTTGGTTGGGCAAGAATGAAAAGAACTTATGAAAGTTATGGGTATGGTCCTGACAACACGTATCTGAGAGGCTGGGAGTCATAATGATCCCCATGGAGGGAGTTGCTTTCCATGTAAGGCAGATGCGTTGTTGGCTGTCAGCCCAGCATGAAATTGATTAGACTATCTTCTATAATGTAAATGAGTTTAAATGTGAAAAGGGAAAATGCATTCTGAAGTATTCAATAGTAGAAAATCATTCTTGTAGTCTGCTGGCATGTGGACATGATTATCTGGTTTCCTAAGTAAGCACGGGTAAAGGCATTGTTTGTAGAATTGCTTTGTACATAAATAATGGCCTTCCTAAATCTGCCTGTCCGTACTCTGCATGTTAAAGTGTTTTCAATCCGTAATGATCAGGTTAATGGAAAGAAAAAGCTGCTGTATATGCTTTAATGGCAAGGCCAAACTAATGAAATAGTTATGCTTGAATTGCTAATGAATTCAGCAGAAAAGAGGGGAATGTGAGAGCAGATTGAGAAAGAAAACTATAAGTTCAAGAACTGTGAGTTCTTGATGAGCTGCTTGAATAATCATGTGTACGTATATCAGCTTAGCTAGATGTTGGTTCAGCATGTATGTTTGGAATGTTTTGTTCAGTGTTTGCGAACAGTCAGAAGAGCGTCATAAAGGGGACATGATCAAGAAATGTCAAGCTGACAATGTTGCAGTGGTCTATGTAAAAGTATAAAACCTTAGAAAGACGAATGTTCAGGGCTGCTCTGGTCTTTGGGAAGAGATTCCACCAGAGAGCCCAGCCGACTAAATAAACTCTTGCTTTCCAATCGGAGCGTCTCTGGTTTCTGGAAATCGAGCCACTACATCACAATCTTCAAATTAAAATTATCCCATTGAGTTAGCTTAGCATGTTCATATAGGTCAAATTATAATTTACAACTTATAATTTACAAGAGATCCTATGTCAGTCTACTTTGGCCTCAGCAATTGCAAGGAAACACCGGAAGTTCAACCCTCCGCCCTCCCAAAAAAAGAGCTTTTGAGTAAGCTGATTCCAAAACTAGCCAGGGAGGGCTATTACCTGCTGTATCTACAAGTTGGGAGAGATGCCTTATGATCCAAAGTCAAATGTGGAAAATTAAATCTACCTTCTGAAAATGATAGTTGTACCTTTTTGAATGGAAAACAGGATGGTAAAGGTCACAATATAGATTTCCTAAGTAACACATAAATTTTCTGAAAATAAACCTCTATAATGAGAAGACTCAAAAAGCATACAATATATGGGGTAAAACATTGATCTTATAGATACTAACCTTATGTGATAAAACATTAATCTTATATATGTTAACCTTATTCCAAATCTTTAATTTGGTCCTGCGTGGGATTACATCCCCCTGAAAGACTGTGTTCATAGGTTGGGAGTACTCCTAAATTTGTCCCTCCAAATGTCAGCCTAGATAGATGCAATGATCAGGAGTTCTTATTATCAGCTTCAGCTGTTACACCAGCTATGAACCTTCCTAGAATTCAAGGGCCTAAATGGTAGTGAGCACACTGATAACCTCAAGTCTAGACTTCTGCAATGCACCATATCACCAAGCTTGAAAACTTCAATTAGTTCAAAACATGGCAGCCAAATTGGTTACTGATACATCTAGGAGTGGCCACATCACATCAATGTCAAAATCATTCCATTGGCTGCCAATTATTTTCCAGATAAAATACAAAGAGTTGGTTAAAGCCCTACATGGTTTGGGTCCAGGTTACCTACAATATCTGCCCTGTATACTCAGGTCCTCTGGGAGACACCTACTTCAGCCAGCTCAAACTAGACTGTTACCTAAATGGCATTTTCTTCAGCTGCCCCCAGACTGTCGGGAAGACTTCTAGAAGAGATTCATCAGCTTGCGACACTGTTGGAGTATAAATCAGTAGAAAAAACCAGTCTCTTCCCACAGACCAAACCAGATTATTTTTAAATTATTGTTTTGAAAATATTTATTGAGAGATTTTCATATGAATTGTTTTTATATGCTCTTTTGACTGATGTTACATGATATGTTGTGATATTTGTTGTCATTTCTCTCATCAATCCACAGGGAGCAGTGGATCATGATGATGATGATGATGGTGTAATCTGTATTCTTTTGACTTGAGAGTTATGTACTTCGTGTAGTAGATGAACATGTCAATTGCATTTGTATCTTCCTAGTAAAAAGTATGGGCATATTTTCCTGAATTGAAAACTATTTTTTAATTTGTTTTTCTTTAAACAAAGATGTCAAATTCTGGTTCATAAGCATTTTTCACTAGAAGTGCCTTCTTTCCCTTGCTTTTTAAAGCCTTTTTTAAAAAAAGGATTCAAAAGATTCCAGATTTGTGGATTTCCAGAGCTTTCCAGGGATTCGGATCCAGATTCAGAAAATTCTGGATTCATCCCATCCCTAGTGATGAAGATCATCACAATCATTGTTGTCGTCATCATCATCTCTGGTACAGTTGGTGAGGATTCAGCAGAGATCCTTCTCCATGGCTGCTCTTGGGCTGTGGAACTCCCTTCCAGCGGAGGTCCCACTTGCACCCTTTTTGCTTTCTTTCCACTGACAGAGGAAGACATTTTATTCAGGTAAGCCTCTAGAATTTTGATTATGGAGCAGTAGTGAGTGCATATAGTGGTATGTTGTATATTTTACTCTGAATTTGAAATTATATTTTAAAAATGTTTTAACTGTTTTTAATCAGATGTTTAATAATATTGTTTAAGTTTTTGTTTAACTTTTGCAAATTACTGTTTTAGCTTGATCTTTTTAAACTGATCTATCCCATCTCGGGAGAAAGATGGGATATAAATTCAACCAACCAACCAGTCAATAAAACTTACACTTTTTACATTGTCACCCTCATAGTTCATCAGTGGTATTCAATGTAAATACAAATATCTAAAAATTCTATGCACACTTGCTTAAGTGTAAGATCCATTTACTTTAGTGGGACACATGCATGAGTGAACAGTTCGGCCATCCGTAGCATAGTACAAGGCAAACAGATGTTCTGTTAGTTCTTCTGAAAGGACTTCATATTTTCATTATCATTGTTCGAAACTACTTTCTACACTAAATTAAGGTAGGCAATAAACATCTACCTCAATAAGGGTCTGCCTGTTCTCTCCTCTTCCCTTTTCTCAGCAACCCTTTTCCTCAGGGTAACACTCTTAAGGTGACCCCCTCAGACTACAGAACACCATAAGTAATAAATAGAAGGATCTTTGCTGTTGCTCTGCTTTGCCTCTTTCCCTCATTGTGGTCCTGCTTTGCCCTAGTCCAGTGGTTCTCAACCTGTGGGTCCCCAGATGTTTCTAGACTTCAGCTCCCAGAAGCCCTGAGCATTGACCATAGTGGCTGGGGCTTCTGGGAGCTGAAGTCCACAAACATCTGGGGACCCACAGGTTGAGAACCACTGCCCTAGTCCCTTTCTTCCCTTGCCCGGGCCTCACCTCATGGCAGTGCCATGATCCCTTGCTTTTTCCATTCCATCACTGCACTTCCTACCCTCTCCTCCCTCTTCACCTCACCTTCTGCAACCACACCACCCTCCTTTCAGGCTTGCCTTTACCTCATAACTACCTTTCCAGCCCCTGTACCTTGCCACCTCTCACCCTTGCTTCCTCCCCACATTTCACATGATGCTCTGGCAATGCATCCCTCTTCACTTCTTGTAGCCTGCGATTACACATCTCACCTTCCCTTCCTTGCCCTTCCTTTGCTTCACGCCCTAATGTTTTTAATGTATTTAATGTGTGTTCTAATGTTTATTTATTGTTGGAAGCCACCTTGGGTCCCTATTCTGGGAGAAAGGCAGCTACAAATGAAAGAAAGAAAGAGAGAGAGAGAGAGAGAGAGAGAGAGAGAGAGAGAGAGAAAAAGAAAGAAAGAAAGAAAGAAAGAAAGAAAGAAAGAAAGAAAATAAATAATTACAAGGTCTCACCTCCTTAATTCTTGCATTCCACAGCTTGTACCTCCCACCCTCTCCCTTGCCCCATCCCTCTCTCTTACTTAGCAGGTGTGCAGAAACTCCTTCCTAGGCCAAGACAGAAACTCCTTCCTAGGCCAAGAGAGGCACAGGAAGCCTGCTACTGTTCCCCCTTTGCCTCTCTCAGCCGAGGAAGGAAACAGGCACTCTCCTTGGCTGAGAGCAGCCCAAGAAGAGTGGCTCCATGAAACCACACACCTCTCTTGGCCAAGGAAGGAGATGCACTCCTTCCTTGGCTGAGAGAGGCATGAGAAGCCCAGTTTGCAAAACCACATGCCTCTCTCAGCAGAGGAAGGACATGGAGACTCCTTCCAGCAGATATGGCTCCCAGGGAGGGTGGGGCTGCTCACCAAGCCCTACCAGGAAGGAGAGAGGAAGGGAAGGAAGGAAGGAGGAGATGGGCAATCGATCTGTCTCCCTCTCTCTCCACCTCACCCGGCCTGGAATCAAAATGTAGCATTTCGTATTATCTAGGTTTTTCACCATCCATATTAAGTCTAGGAACGTATCCCTTGAGGATATGGAGGACTTACTATATTCTTCACAAATGCATAAAATATTCTGCATGCTTTTCAATGATACAGGTCTTTTCACCTGGGACCCGTTCACACTACACAGTAACAGCACTATGATTCCACTTAACTGCCATGGCAACATCTTGTAGAACCCTGGGGTTTCCAGTTTAGCGAGGGACATTTAGAATTCTTATGCCAGTGAGCTCTAGTGTCTCACTAAACTACAAATTCCAGGACACCAAAGGAGGCAGCCATGCCAGTTAAAATGGTATTAATAGTGCTAGCATAAAAGGACCCCTGGTATAGGTATTCGGCAAAATATGAATTAAAGGGATCTTTGTTTTCACATCCTAAATCAGTCTGACTGGCCACCTGGCTGCTCTGAGAACAAAGAAGGTCTGTGGACATATTATGTTAAGTGGGTTAGAGTTCATTTTGACTACCCAGTAATGCAATGGTGATCCTGGGTTCAGGTTACAAATTTTCTGTCTACAATGATGCAAGGCAGCCATAATAATGTTCCCTACCTACAGCTAATATGAGATAGATATTTGTTTGTCAAATACTTGCCTTTCATAATTTGTGTAGGATGGGAATGAAAATGAAATATAAAAACAACTTTATTTAGAACCGTTTTATTTGTGTTTTCCTAAAATCCTCCCTGTCACGGATACAAATATATTCCAGATCAACAAGAGGGGGTAGCTCTGTGAGTGGAACCATGGAACTGCTGCCATTACTACCACAGAGTTCTGTATTTCCAGGTGTTCTGGAAAATTAGAACAACAATAGTGACTTTCTACTTTCTTACAAGCCTGAAAACATACATCCATGTGCATATGTAACATTGAGTTTTGAGGTTTGTTTTAATTTTGTGTCTTCTCTTTGCAAGGGCTCTCAAATTAGTTTAGCCTGCAGTCTTCGTAAATAATAAGCTTCCAGATTTATCACATACCAGTAATCAGTGTGTGTCTCTTTCCAGACACAGCAGTTACAGCTATGCTTATTTCATTAAGGACCAAATATGTGTTCTAAGCTATGTGTTTCTTGAAGGACACTTTAGGGTAAACCAGTCTCAAGGAGCAGAGAAGGGATCAGACATTGCCCCCATATCCAATGCTATCCCTTTTCATTTTACTTTTCACAAAGAGACCATGTGGGTTCCAACTGTCTGTCATTTAGACTCTGTGCACACTGCCTGTATTCCATATACAAAGCTTATGAGTGTATATGGAATTTATACAGTATATTAGGAAAGTATACTAGGTGTGGGGAATCTTAAGCCCTGTGCCCTTATTTAGCTCTTACGGTGTTGCAGTCTGGCCCTTTCTTCCACAACCATCATGTGGCAGTTTGCCAGCTTTTATCTGAAAACAGCAATTCATGTTTTCTTCAAGAAACCTGTTAGTCTTCTAGGAATCTCTGAACAGTTTGAAAGACAGTGATTTAGGATTATGAAACCTACAGAAGATCTGAACCATAAATGTGACCCCAGATCCTAAACTCTTTTTTATTTCTAAATGTGACCTTAACTTACTTACACTGTATCAATAGGCCCCTTCAGTAAACAGAAGGGTCCTGTATATGACCTACCGCATAGCTTGCTTCAAAAACTAAGTCTTTAGATAATGTAACAACAAAATCTAAGCACTATCAACAATCTTGTGCATTCCAAGCAAATACATTCTAAACTCTCCTATATTTGGTTTCTCCAAGGCAGCAGCTGAAGCTGCTCAAATTTCTCCAGATTCCGCAGTAACAATGCCCTCCTGTTTACAGTGGGGCTGTCTTTTCTGAACAGGGATCAAAGACCCTATGTCAATTCTTTATGTCGATACAGAGATTAAACCAGATCAACAGCAGGACAGCTCGCCGTCTGGGCCACCACAAGCAAAGTCAGTCAAGGTGGAATGCATAGTCAACCACAACTCAATTCACTTATTTGCACAGGTTCAGGAATGAAAGAAAAATACCAAGAGGATCTCTGGTTCCAAGGACAAAGGAGGAAATCCTGAAGCCCAAAACATCTGTATCGACACCTATCTCAAGAGAAGTAGAAATTCAGGAAATGTGCCTCCATAGGGTGAGGGAGGGGCATCTAGAAAAAACAGCACAGAGACAAATCCTTGTTTTCATTCTGCACACTTCTCAACAGGATTTCCTTGCACCATTATGTGGAACTCTATAAGTATATCCCCTTTGACTCTGCCATAGGAGTAATTTCCTTCCCTACACTCTCAGGAAAGAACAAAGATCAGGATCTTGGGGCTTTCCCTCATGAGATAGCACTTTAATTAAGGAGAAGACAAAAATTAAGAATGAAATACTGCTGCTAATACTTCTAATGCTATTGATTTGTATTCTACATTAATGTTTCATCCCCAATACAAGAGAACATAATTTCTAAGTCCTAGAAGAATCCAAAATATACAAAAATATATTAGTACATTAGAATTGATATCAGTTATTATTATCATGACTAAGGGTACTGCATTTTTGCGTGTATATGTGCCTTCCAGTCACCTGTAGACTTATGATGATCCTATGAATTTCATAGGGTTTTCTCAGGCAAGGAACATTCAGAGGTGGTTTTGCCACTCCCTTCCTCTGAAATAAGGCCTACAGCACCTAGTATTCATTGGTGGTCTCCTATCCAAGTATTAACCAGGGCTGACCCAGCTTAGCTTCCAATAATGGTCAGGATCTGATGCCTTTAGGGTATTTAGGTGTACCTATCTAGGAAAAACACATGAGAATTCCCAAAGAAACTACAGAATCTCTATGCTGAATTCAGAATTCTTGTTTCCAGTTTTGCCAGGAAAAAAAAAAGTCCTTGTAAATGCAACTGAAATTTTGCAAACACAGAGAAACAATCCCAGCGGCCACATAGATTTCCCTTGCCCCAACCTTTAGAATTATGCAAAGGCTCATTTTGAGATTTACATTCCTGACTGCCTCTGCAAATCTCCTTCTTTCAAATTTCCAGTGTGTGAAAAGGGAATTCATGATGACAGCTTCATGATGTGCTTGCCCCTTGCTCATTGCTCTAACAAGTCTTACAAACATTGGTCCAATGTTTCTAAAGTTTGTAGAGGAGCTGAGATAGCACTACCATTTCAGCTCTTGAAATATCTCAAAGTAAACACAATCAATACTGAATATAGAGAAACGTTTCAAAGTACAAACCTGAAAAACTCAGTGAGGGGAACATATCTTTATGTGGACCCATGCTCACATATATAAGTGATAGAGGCCAATGTGTATTGCTTTTAAATTCCACAGATTTAAATAATTCTCTTTTTTTGGACCTATCAAAACAGCAGAATATTCAATATCTAGTAGAATATCTGGGAAACATGAAATTTACCTGTAGAGTAAAAAAAGCAGTAGGAACAGGAGCTAGCTGGTGCTGAAGATGTAAACAAATAGCTGGATCAAATCAACCTACCTAGAGAAACTTCTGATTAAGTTTTGCTGGAACTCAGTCCACTTAAGTAAATACAGAGTGATGAATTCTAGCATCTACTTGTATGCACATATCTACCAGTAAAGATATTTTTTTGCTGTTGTTGTTGTTCTGCACTGCCTGATTTAGAGCTAGCATTTCTATCATCTATCTAAATATGAAAAGAAATGCTCTGCAAAATGTTTTTGCTTCTGAAACAGCATCTGGCTCTTTTGGCAGGCTGCATGAGACTAAGCAGCTTAAATCTGTGAGAGGGAATGTTTCTCCAATAATCTGCTTTCTTTTGTAAGTGGCCTAAACAACCAGGGAAATACTAGCCTTATTGATTATCCAGTCTGATTGTAATTATCTATATTGCTTTTTTGTATATTTGATTGAAGCTTTGCTGTGATTCCCATGAACTACACACTTCATTTTTATTTTTCAGTAAATTCTTGCTCTGAGGTTTAGCACGCAAACACAGCTAAGGTTGACTGCAAACATCCTGCTGAAATCCCATGGGATTTAAGCAGCCTAACTTTTATGTATGGCTGTAGGGAATGCATCAACAAATACTAGGTGCTGTGGCTATATTTCAGAAGAAAGAACTTGCAAAACAACATCTGGGTGTTCCTTGCCTGGAAGAAATCTTTAGAAGAAGCAAGAGGCAGTAGAGAAGGAGAAAGTTTAATACTGCATGTGAGATGGTTTTAAAGCCCGGACACACTCTCTATCCATTCCCAGCTGGCACCAAGGGCTGTCCAACCTCTGCTTAAATACCTCTAGCAAAACAGACCTTATTATCTCCTGAGGCAGTCTGACCTTCTGCCAAGCAGCTTTCAATACTAGAAGACATCTTCTAATGTTTAGCCAAAATCTACTTCCTGGCAATTTCCGCTCATTGGTTTTGTTCCTGCTCTCGTAAAGTAACAGAGAACACTGTTTGCCTTTTTTTTTTGCCTGACAACCTTTCAGATATTTGAAGGCTGCCAGGTTAAACCATTACTCACTGTAGGACAGTAGGAAGAGACACTGAACCTGGGACTGAAGATGCCCATTTTTTTTTTATACAGGACCCAGGGCACAAGGTTTTCTCACATGCAGAGGCCCAGCTTTGCACAATCTGATGAACAGGCATAGAATCTGAAGACATGTAAATGGAAGATGCAGCAATTCTGTGTAACATTTAAGACAGTAAACCATAATATATTTCTTGTGTTGATCTCAGAACTACTCATATGAGCATATCCTCCTGAAACAGGTAGCTACAAATCAAATGTATATTCATGAATATATTTAAAAAAATACAAGGAAGAGACATATGCAGCTGAAAAAGTGCTTCTCAGAATGAGTAAGATACTTCTTGTTTACAAGCAGCAGAGAGGGATATGACAGAATCAGTCCAAAGAATGGTGCCTGTGTAAGCCCCCATTCTAATTTCCCTCATTGTTATATTCTGGAGGGGGGAAGCATTTTTAGCTTAGCATGGCAACATTAAGCCAGTTGTGGACACAAGTAGATTTTAGGCACACTTTAATGCAGTAAACACAGGAAAGAGAACACTAACTGGAGATATATAGTTACAGCAGGCCCTCAGTATCCACTACAGCTTGGTTCCGGGAAGCCCCATGGATACCAAAATTCATGGAAGCCCAGGTCCCATTATGTGCAATGATGTAGTAAAATTATGTCCCTCATCTAAAATGGCAAAATCAATATTTGCTTTTGGAATTTTGTATATTTATTTTTAAAAAAATATTTTCAAGTTGTGGTTGGCTGAATCTATGCATACAGAATCTATGCATACAGAGGGTCGATCGTATAGAACTTGACACCACTCTGACAGTATGGCTTCATCCTATCGAATTCTGGGATTTGTAGTTTCACAAGGCATTTGGAATTCTTTGCCAGAGAGCTCTGCTCCCTCCCCAAACTACATATCCCAGGATTCCACACGTTGCAACCTTAGCAGTTAAAGTGGCATCGAAGTGCAATAATTATATAATGTGACAGGGCAAAGAGCTTAGATTTTTTATTTTTTAAAAAAACTTTATTTTGGAAATACAGCTTGCAAAATCATGGAGCTGTAGTTCAAAAAAGTAAAATTTCCAGGGTCTTGGAAGTGGGAACTGCAACTGCATAGTCATAATGTGTCTGTTTTGTACTCCATTTTCTCATTGTATTTGCCTGCCTCTTTCATCAGCCGGCATAAACTTCCCTTCTCTACAATTTTAATCTGCCGCAAACAGACAACTTGGCTGGTTTGATTTATGTTTCTCTCTTCTGCCCTTTCTCCTGAGCAATCCCATGAATGTATAATCTTGCCCCTTCCTGTCTTTGGCATAACTTCACCCCATGAATTTATTTTTTCACAGTTTCTTTGTGTTTCTACAAATATCAGCATTCTCTTGAGCATACACACCAATATGTTCCTCTTCTTTCTTTGTTGTATCTTTGGCTACACAAAGATTGGCATACATCCCTGAACTTTACTATTAATAGGAGTGATCAATATAGCCTTCACCAACTAATGGAGGAACAAAGTGGAGGAGTACTTAAAGGTGCACAAGTTATTGTTTGGTGCAATGCATTCTAGGTTAAAATTTTTCCCAAGGGGATAGATATATGTAAATGAATTCAGATTTAGCATAAGAATATTGACCACAAGCTTTCAGTTCAGATTACAACAGCCCGTGCAACCGACCAGATGGCAAAGGGACATAGCTGAGCACTGGGCTACCTGCTTTTACATCAGGGGGCGGGAATTATGCACCCAAATAGTTGGATTGTAAGTCTCAGCAGCCTCAAGCCAGCATAGCCAATACTGAGGATTGCCGGGAGCTGCAGTTCAACAGCATCTGGAGGGCTGCATGATTTGCACTCTTTCTTTTTTAAACAGAAAGTGTCCATCTTTAATTGGCATCTCCAGTTAAAAGGAGATGATGTAGCACAGTTAGAATATACATAAATTCGGGACCCTGGAGTACTGCTAGTAGTTGGTGGAGAAGCTACTGACGCCCGCTTCCCGAATTGCTTGTATCTCTCTGTCTATGCTGCTTGACAAGTAGCAATGTGTCCCTCAGGCCTTTTAATCAGTGCCCAAATTCTTCATCCATCAACATACATCTGGCTTTACTTTATAAGTTTTACATTTGAAAGGTGGGATACAAATCAGTCTATTATCAGATCATTTGATATGACTGGGACATAAGACTCACTTCTTTTGATCAGAACTATATGAATTTTCTTTCTTTTGGAAGAGGGGTAGCCTTGGTAGTCTATTAGGAAGCTAGGAAAAGAGGACAGGGTAGAATAAACTCACCCTCTCCTTTGCTACTCTAAATCAGCTCTGGCCTCCCTAGAACAATACTCTTCACAAACACAGTGGAGACAACATTCCCTTATTTCTCAGAATTCGGATTCATGATTCAGTTCTAAAGACACAGAAGCTGACACAGTTATTTCGGATTTATGAATCACCAAGGGGGCGTGACTTCGGGTGTTATGACAAGGAAAGGAAAGGGTGTGGGAAGGCATCTGGAACTGAAAATCGGATTGGATTTAGGGCTGCTCTTCCACTCTAGGGAAAATTAGGCCATTTCCGCACTAGACTGTTATAGTGGTATTATTCCACTTTCAACATCCTATGAAATCCTGGGGTTTGCAGTTTAGAGAGAGGCCTCAAAGGCCGTAGTTAGAAACAGACCCCTGTGGACTCACGCAGAGGATCGCGCTGCGCGTTGAGCTAGCGCAGTCCTCAATAATGTCTCCTCCGGGTTTCGCAAAGCTGCAAATAAAGTTCGAAAAGAAAGGCAATCGGACCTACCGCTCATTTAACTCTCGTGATTTGCAACAAAAGCGATAAAGTTAAAAAAAGATATAACTAGTTTCGAAAAAGGAAAGGGGGGGGCGTCAGAGCCGGAACACACAGGAAGGGCCGGGAGGGCGTGGGCGCCGGGAGCGGCCGCGCGGGCAGGTACGGCGGGGCCGAGCGGTGTCCGCAGGGCGGGGCCGGTCCTCTTTGAACTCGGCCAGTCGGGCAGGACGAGGCGGGCCCTGGCGGGGCGTCGGGCCCTGCGCGGCAAGGGCTGCCGCTGCCGCGGCGGGGGGCGCGCCTGGCCTGGGCCGCGCAGGAGGAATCCCCGCCGGAGCCGAGAGGAGGAGGGGCCGCGTCTTTTGTGAGCGGACGGCGGGGGGGTTCCTGTCGCCGCCGCCGCCGCCGCCGCGGACGCTGCGACAGCTGCTTCGCGGTGCTGCGTCGAGCGGATCCTCCTGTGGGGGAGGCGGCTGGATGGGAGGCGGCGGCGGCGGCGGCGATGGGGGAGCTGCTCAGCACGGCCAGCACCCCGCCGGAGCCTCCCCTGCCGCCGCCAGCCCCGAGCCGCCTCGCCCGCTTGCGGGAGCCCAACCGCCGCGAGGGAACGGCGCCGAACCGCCGCTGCAACCGCCGCCTGATGAACCGCCGGGCCGGGAGGCGGGCGGCGGCGGCGGCGCCCCTTCCGAAGAGGTGCCCCCCTCGGAAGCGGGAAGCAGCAGCCACAGCCGCCGGCTTCCTCTGAGGCCCGTTTACTGCACCGTTTACTGCGTGGAGAGCGACCAGCGGCCCGGAGCGCCGCTCCCTGCCTCACCGCATCCCGGCGGCGGCGGCGACCTCCGTCCAGCCGCCTCGCCGCCGTCCTCTATGCGAGGGGAAGGAGAAGGAGGGAAAGGCGGCGGGGACAATAACAACGGCAGCGTCGAGGTCGTCGACTTGTACCTCCTGCCCGAGCCCTTTTCCGGGCTGATCTCCGGGGACTTCGGGCCCTTGCTGGTTCTGACCTGCCGCGTGTGTCTGGAGGAGAAGCCCCTCAAGCCCCTTCCCTGCTGCAAGAAGCCCGTCTGCGAGGAATGCCTCAAGCGCTATCTCAGCTCCCAAGTAGGTGCAGCGCCCTTCCCCTGTTCACCTCCCGCAGTCAGAACGGCCGTGGGAAACCGCTGACACAAACACAACACAACACAACACGCGCGCCCGCGCGCTGAGCCTCCAGGCCTGTTGTGGTCGCCTCAGTCCTGTGGTTCGCCCTCTTCCCTTGGGGCCAGCAAGTCTGTACTCCGGCTTTACTCTGCTTCTCACCCACCGCTGTTTTGGTATGGCGGCAAGATTTCCCCCCTCTTCCTCTATATTTGTTTCTGTGCCTCAAGTGTCAAGGTTCGGTATCAGGATTCTGAGCATGTGCGGAGTTCCATTCCCTGAGTAAGGACTGTCTGGTCTCTGCTTGTCCTCCCTCAAATACATAGCAAATGTATCTCCTGAGATTGCAAGGCAAGGCCTCCAGGGCGGGAGGGACAGCTTCCAGGCAGATTTGGGCTCTGACCTTAACCTGAGGGAGTAAATCACTGTTCTCTGTCTCTCATTTTCCTTTCTTATGAGCCTTTCTTCTTTGGCCCTTGAAATGTGAAATGGCGCTCGTGTTTCTGTAGTCCATAAGTTCATTTCTTACTCCTTTTTTTAAAAAAATACTCCCTGTCTCTTCACTTTCCTGCCCCCTCCCCATCTTGTTTCCTTCCCTGGTCCTGTATCCTTTCTCCTTCCCTCTTCTACCTCAGTCTTGTTGCTCTCTGTCCTGGACCCTTCTTCTGCCTTCTCTGTTTCCCCAAAGCCTCCTAAAAGAGGGCTATCGGCTGCATGTTTGTCTTCCTTTACCCCTCAAAATACAACCTGGTTTCTCCAACCTGGTTTCTCCTTTAGGCCTGAGTGTGTCAATTTGTATCAGCTGATTTCTTATCTCTGTAAGTTCTAAGGGACCACTGAAGGCACTGTGAGTTGAGCTGATAATGCATCAGTTAGTCAGAAGGAGCTCACCGCTTTCTTTCTACTTTTACTCTACTCACTACTGTAGCAGATAGGAAATGAGAGCTGACTGCCTGCATGTAGACCTGCTTTTTCATTTCTTGCTTGCTCAAATATCCAAAAGAATGCATTCCAAGCCTATTGAACATCATGTGGCTGCAGCTCCATGGAACTGATCTCTTATTCTGCACAGACTTTTTAGGTGTTACACTCACACAAGGGTTCCTGCGTTTTGCCTTTCCTTTTCAACTTTAAAATCCTTGCCTGAGCTCCTTCTTTCACTTTTGTGCAAAAATTAACCTGGGAATGGTGGATAAAATATTTAGGTTGAAGTATTAGAGAGAGGAAAAATCACAGTCACAGGGCAATGCTTTTTTTTCCAGATTAACATAAAGGTCACCACAAAAATAGCAAAAGCTTTCATGTTTTCTGCTTCCTTTCAAGCAAAGCCAGGGTGGGGAGGATGTTACTGGGCATGTTCGAACCTCAGACATCTTCTGGTTTTATCAGTCTTGTGGTCCTTTACTTGAAGCATACTGAGAACCAAACTGCTTTTATGTTTTAACTGCATGTTTTGATTCATTTTAACATTGTTGATAGTTTAATTATATTTTTATTTTAACATTTGGTTGTACTTTAGCTATATTGTGTTTATTTTAATTTGTAAACTGCTTTAATCCTCATTTGGAGGAAAATGTAGGATATAAATTATAAATTAATATAAATATAACATAAATTAAATTTATATTAATAATTAAATTAAGAATGTAAATAAAATATAAATTAAATAATACAATCAATAATAATAATAATTGTCAGCAGGTGCTCCTGCATATTGCTTCAGAGTACTGTCTAGAGAATCTACTTGGGAGTCGTTTAGGAAATAAGATCTTTTTTGTGCCCTTTTGCATGAACAGGACAGTGTTCCCTACAATACTTATCCAGTAATTTTGAGGGAAAATTATTAATAGTTTCAATTATGTCGTGCCTTTCCTCCTGTAAGTGAAAAATGGCTTAGACAAGTTTCCTCCTTCCCATTTCATCCTTACAACAACATTGTCAAGCTATGAGAGAGAGAGATTGGCTGACTCAAGGTCACCCAGTGAGTTTCATAGCTCAGTAGGGGACTTAAACTTGGATCTCCCAAATCTAGATGCAACATTTCAGCCACTTTGCCTTGCTGGTTCTCTGGTAGAAGTATTCTGGGATGGTCATTGTGTTATGAATGAAATACTGACTTTGTAGCACAAAACAGGCTTGAGTCCAGTTGTGAGTCCAACTTAAACGCACTGAATCAGTAGAACCAAAGTGTTGATTTACCAAGTTTCAAGTGATTGAATGGGTCTACTCTAGTTGGGATTCACAGCTGGATCTAAACCTGAGTCAATGCGCAGCCTGTGTCCTGGTGCAGATAGCACAAGCTATTCCTGGTGTGCCATGGGGACATATTCCTGTAAGAAGAGCTGTTGTAGAATTGCTGCTGATTATTTTTGTGGCATTCACATACCCCCACTTTTCCTTCCGTCCTTCCTCTCTCTTTCTCTCTCTCTCTGTCTTTTGGGTCTTTGTTTAGAGTATTTTGCCCTGCTCTTCACCTGAAAAGGCTCACAAAGCAGCTTAACAAAGATCAGAAGTAAGACAGTCCCTGCCTGCAGGCTTACAGTCTAAAAGGCATAACGCGAAAGGGACTACAGGGACATAAAAATCAAACTTACATTTTTATTGACAGCAGACAATACCAAAAGAATACCTGTATGTAAATACCTGTATGGTAGAAGCAGGCTCAGAATGTCCTGCCAAAGATGATCCAATGCACCCTTTCTACGTGTCCTGAACTGAGAGCCTTCATGCCCAGTGAATTACATTTGTTCTGATTTCTGTATTTTCAGTGTTAAGGCTATGCATTTCTTTTTATACTGCATCATCATCATCATCATCTTTATTTATACCCCAATTCCCCCCACCAAACCTGGATTCAAGTCAGCTGTCAAAAGATTCATGATCCGTCATGATACATGTACCATATCTGGCATATGATCTCATATCATCTGTCGTACTTTGTACATCTGTTGTAGTATGAATTGTATAGAGAATAGTCTATGACATGCAGTGTTTTTGGACTCAGGGTTTTGGTCTGGAATATGGGAACCAAATAAATAGTTTTTAAATACCTATGAATTTTATATGCAATATTGGTTTGATTTTTTTTTAAGCAGGAAATTTCCCTTGCTTAGTTTTGGGGCTAAATTAATTCTTTGTCTATTGTTGTATGTGTGTGTGTCTCACATGCGCACAGAAACATATGCACAAACTTGGAGAATATTTTCCTTTTAATTTTACAGCTTGATAAGAAATTCAGGTCTTTCGAGTCTCCTGGAATGTGGACTTGCTGATGGTGTCCTTTGATATGTACACTTCCTCATTTTGCTGTATAAAATTTCCCAGTTTACTCTGGCAGGGCTTTTCCCCTCCTTGGTGTCACTAAGGTCAAGGGAATTTCACCACTCAAGGGAACTGCACAACTCTAGTGACTCTTCTTCAGACAATTACTCAGAAGGCAGAGAGATTTTAACTATTTTTTAATTCCAACAGTAAGCCATGACAACTACTCAATGATGCTTTGAAACTAAAGGCAACAAAAGAATTGGGGCAAATTTTCATGTGCTTATGAGCCAACACTGTGCTTACTTGTTTTACTACAATTTAATTTGTATTATTTTTTTCATGGTGTATTTTAAGGACTTACAGTATTTAGCTTTTAGAAAATGTCTTCGGCTGTCCAGAGTATCTCATACCTCTTTAATTAATCCTTACAATAGCCATGTAAACAGGTCTGTATTGCATTGTACACCACTTGTGACTTATAGGAAGAACAAAACAGTGTTTACAGTAATCCCCAGAAGTACATGCTTTATTTGTTCAAGAGAGGGCACAGTATAATAAATAACCTATTCTGTGTTCGTTCAGAAGCAGTTTCCAAACAAAGGAGCAAGGTATTGGTAGGCAGAGTTTGGCTATGTGCTTAGAAGCTTCTTGTGTCCTATATAGCTGGGCTCCAGTTTCATGAGTAGAATAGTATTTTCCCATGCAATTTAAAAAACAAGGAAGCAAAGGAAATCTTGGGTCTGTCTTTCTTTTCCACATCTCCCGAGTTTCACATTTGTGTGTGTGTGTGTGTGTATGGTGCTAGGTAGAGTAGGTGGGAATTCTTTGGTCAATTTAAACTGATCAGTATGAACATAAGATACCAGGAAAATCTCTCAATAATAGAAATGTTCGCTGTATGGCTAAATCCATTTGTTAGTCTTAGCTATAATAGACCCATGGAATCAATAGAATGCAAACCATGGCTTTCTTTTTACATTCCAAACTTTTACTGCTTTTACTCTTACCAAAGTTTGTACCAGGAACCCACATCAGTTTGCAGAACTATGGATAGATGAATATGCTGATTACAGTTAAGTGTCCTAATTATTCACTCCATTGATTCAGGATCATAGCATCTCCAAGATACAAAAACTAAATTGAATGGCATTACATCAGGGTAGAAGAATGGGTAGATCCCACATGACTCCTGTGGTGTTTCCATAATGCTTGCCAACAGTGAGTAGATGCAAAATGCTAGGTGGGAGGGGCTACTCCTTTGATTTCTATTTCCCCTTTCTCTCTCGCTCTCTCTCTCTCCCTCCTTCTGCATCCAGGAGGCTGATGGAAGAGGAAACATATTGTTTGTTCCAGAGGTACTAATCGCTTAAAGAAGGGTTTTGAAATTTGACTGAGGGCCACAGGTAGCCTACATGTTTGTTCTACTGGAGAATTTGGACTCTAAAGGCCATTGCTGGCAGCATTGTATATAGGGCAAAGAGTCATGCACAGTTGAGGTAACAGATCTAAGTCTTGACTTAAGCCAATATTTGTATTGCTAGAGAAGAATATTCTGCACAAGGAAAAGGAAACTGAGTGTGCTTTTGTTGAGTTTTCTTTTAGTGGGAAAGTTTAGTTGAATTTGTAAGCATTTCTTAGGCCATTACGTTTACTTTTTCTGGGCCCTCTCTTACTGTAGAATATGGTACATGGTGAGCATTTGGTAAATGTGGGATGAGCTTGTGGAAGTGAAGCAGCTGGCTTCCTGCTTCATCCTTTAAGAAGTGCTGGATTGTGGCTGTGTCTTCACTACACAACCATGTGCCGAGCCAGGAGAATGTTGTGTGATATTACTCTGTAAACATCGTATTCAAGTATGTGTTGGTCATGTGCTGGCTTGAAGCAGGTGGTGGGAAACCACTGTGCTCTTGCAGGGTGACTATGGCAAAGAGTCAATTCTTATGTTGCCAGTGGCAAATGTGGGGGAGGAGGCATTAAAACTAGAAGTTACTTTGTCAGTACCTTGGCACTTTGCTAGTACAGCACCAGGATGTTAAGTCTGAATAAGGATGGGTGGATATCAAGGCAGACTTTTATGTTAATCCCTCATTTTAGGTTTTTTCTCTCATGTCTACCAGAAGATGTTTTAAGTTCCAAATCTGGCATGATTTTGACAGCAGCTTGAATTTGCAGGATATTCATTAAGAGGTGGCAGATTTTAATGGAAATAAGGCCCATATTAAATTTTCAGACAATTTTTAATTGATTTGTCATGTTTGTATTAATAATTTACTTCATTTTTTATATTAGAGGGTTTTTTGTTTTTATTTTTTGAAATTAAATTTACGTGTCACTGGAAATTACCAGTGTAATTTTAAGAATTTGTAAGAGTACAGAATTCATTTAGTATTTCATGAGAGGAAACCTGAACAAGGACAGCTGAAACTGGGAAGAGGCAGCAATATCAGGTCTGATGAAAGGACTATGAGGATGGAAAGAGAAGAGTTTATATTCACTGAAAAAAGGCGGTGAATACAGTCATGAAGACAGAGCATCTTGGAATTAAGTAGTTTACTGCTGGACATGATG